>JACXGK010006660.1:0-12929 GCA_016801125.1 Novumbra hubbsi
GTGATTGCTAGGCTAAATCATGCTTGATAGTGATTGCTAGGCCAAATCATGCTTGATTGTGATTGTGATTGCTAGGCTAAATCATGCTTGATAGTGATTGCTAGGCTAAATCATGCTTGATAGTGATTGCTAGGCTAAATCATGCTTGATAGTGATTGTGATTGCTAGGCTAAATCATGCTTGATAGTGATTGCTAGGCTAAATTATGCTTTCTTGTTTTTCCTCAATGGAAAAAGCTGTGAGGACCTAGTACACCAACAACAGTTGGTTGCACCTCCCACTCCACCAAAAACATCAGCATTGGCGCAACACTCTCACTTGAAGGAGAAACAGAGATTTGAAGAAAGCGATTACAACTGGGCATATTGTCTTATGATAACAGGTATTCCAAGTGTTAAGGAAAGGTTCCAGGAACAGCTGTCCACTCGGCTTGTCACTTTAGAGGAGAACCAGACAAGGCAGTTATCTTCCCCACAACATTCCAACACTCCACACACACAGGGAAGTGAGAGTAAAAGCATGTACATACCGTACCACCTCGTATCAGGAGGGAGTGGCTAAGACTGGAAGGACGAGGGCGGAGAGAAGAACTCATGAAAATATGAAAGTCTCCGGTCCATAGAAGATCATGGGATTTACAGTAGCGGGGATCGAGACGTCACCATACCACCGCTTAACGGAGGTTGTTAATGATTCCCGCCAGGTAAGCATGCACAACACAAGCCGGACAGCGTGCACGTGGCCGTGCGACACGCTTTCCATCAGGCGATGAACCACATCCCAACAAGATCACAGGCATTAGCGAGTACATTTTAAGATTGAGTTGCGTTTTCTTGTTACACCTTCCAATTTAACCATATTCTAATAACTTACCACACAAGAAATCGAAGGCATTTACACACGTGAAGTCACATGGCATTTTAATCAAACATCATTTGCTAATATTTTTTTTTTGAAACAAATTAAGTCTATTAAAATGTTAAGCAAACTGCCTCACCTGTCATATTTCCTTGAATCAGTTGATTAGCCAAAATGTTTCTCTTTTAATAAGATGTAGTGGATTTCCACAAAGATGTAAGTAAATTAATCAGTTATTCAACCCAAAAAGGTTTTGATTCTTTTAGATTCACAGTCGCACAAAAGTAAACAACGACCTTCAACTGGGCATTGTAGATAAGAGAGCCAAGGCAATTCTGTTAATATATAACGCAACAGTACAAATGTGAACTTGACTTCTCCTATGTGGGCAAAATTACCGAAGTTGCAGAAATGCATTCACAGTTAAATGAATAAAAGTCTCTCTGACTACTTCAACCAGGACTGGAGAAACAAATGCCACCCTGGTTGAAAAGGTCAGACTGAAAAGTATTTTTTAAATTCTAGTCCGAAAGCTGGATAAATAGGTCATACAAACAAGGACTCAATTCAAATATTCTTATATTTCTGTCGCCAGTCAAGAGGCAAAAGGAATCGTTTACTGGAATAACTGAGCGGCAGCTCAGTCGTTCACTTTGAAGTGCTTGTTTAATATGTACACAAGCTCGTAGTTAATAAAAATCTATCTTCGGGGTGCTTAGCTTTTCTGGAGAGGCCTCTTGGGATGCTATCATTTGGATCCATTGCAGAAAACCACCTACCATTTTAATTGAACCAGGGTCTATTCTGAAGAGAGGGAAGCAGTCACAAGCACCCGGGTCTGGGGTAGCGGAGTTGAGGCAGACAGAAGGCCTGATGGGGCAAAGTCCTTCCCCACACTGTGAGTGAGACTGAATGACGAACTGAGAATTCCTGAGGGACAGAGACAGGTCGGACAGAACACCGAGGTACTGTTTGTTCCTGGCCCGGGTCCAGTCAACCAGAACAGGCCCCATGTCACCGCCAACGTGCCGAACCAGTTGGTCCCTACTGCCTCAGATCGCTACAGTGAATTAAAAATAATGTGAAAGGGGGGCCCATGCGCTTAAATGGGTTAAACGGGGCATCATGGCGACGGTGTTGCATCCCCTCTTCCTTATTCTGTTGCGGTTGGGAACTGAAGACACCAAGCGCTGTAGCCCGGAAAATTTTATGTTTTCCCATTCTTGCTTGATATGAAATTTCAGAAGCAAAACTTTGCCTGAAATAGAGATCTGGACAGCAGCATATGTTGCTCCAAAACCTGTATATATTTTTCAGCATATGTAACAATGCCTTCACAGATGTGCAATTCACCCACAGACAATAGTTTTCAAAAGCTTTCCGATCCTATGCAGCGATTTCCTCAACAGACTTTAATGCAGCGTTGTCCGAGAGCCTGAAGATCATGGCCATCCAATATTGGCGTACAAAGGGGCCAGGGAAATGGGCAGGGGCCAGGGAAATGGGCAGGGGCCAGGGAAATGGGCAGGGGCCAGGGAAATGGGCAGGGGTAGGCCTGTTCGAACAGATGAAGCTTGGGTTGGTGGATGAAGATTGTAAGAGATCCCTGGGAATCCATAGAAGTAGTAATGATATTATTGATATGGGGTTACATCCGCAAGGCCCGTGGTTCTCAAACCTCTCCCCAGGGACCCCCAGATTTACCACGCATTTCAACTCTCATCAACTAATCATCCAACCCTCAAATAGGTGAAGCAGGTGAGCAAGAACAAAAATACAACAAAATGGAGAAACATCAAGGGGCCCCTGAGGTGGTACAAAACCACTGAGCTAGGCTACATTGAAGAGGCTGGCTAGAAACAAAACATACTTCCAGAAGGTTCCTCAGAACAGCAAATTACTTTAATCAGCCTAATCACGAAATTGTTGTCTTCCTGGAGATCACCGAAAGAGACACTGGTCCAAGACAGCCACTAAGTTATTCTATCAACTACAGAGTCTAGTCCAGATAATACAGGTCAGGCCTACAGGGGAGCTCTCACAGGATGAGACATTACATATCAGACCTGCTGTTTCTGTGTGTCCCTTAAGGTATGAATTGTTGACTGTCTCAACAGGTAGGTTTCAAATTCTAAAAGCTAGACTGTTTTTCATGAAGACACCCATTATCACACCACCTATTATGAACGTGTACCATAAGTCAGACATTATATCAGTTAATCACATCGGTTTATGTCCTTTAACGGCTGTTGATGAAAAAGGGAAGTTTTAGAAAACCGGTACTGCATATCTTCACAATGAGATTGTCACATTAAAATGAATACAGGACACCATCTTATCTGTAAAAAGCAGATCAGAGTCAGCTGACTGGAGTCTTGTTTATAAGGGAACTGATAAGAAGAAGCTGCAGGTGATAAGCCTCTAGTGTGTGGGTCCTGCATGATTGATAAGGTAGTAGCCATTTACCGTATCTGAATTTCATTAGTTGTCTGGTCTGTACCGTACAGACAATAACGTCTGAGTAATTTATGCTTTGGTCAGACAAGCTCGGACTAAAATGATTGATCACCATACAACTCACTATTCGACAAAAACCTCTATAAATGTTGACCAATTGACGAACAGCTTCTATCCTAAATTAACAGATACTTTACTCTAGTACATTATACGGATTAGTTGTCAAAGAAAATCGTATGTCCATATGCCCTATGATGATGACGCCATATATAAAAACTGCTTTAATGGAATGTTAAATCTGCAGAGGCAAGGTTAGCTGTAGGGCGGGATTCCAGGCTGGAATACCAGAAATATATTGGAAATGCAGGAGCCCGGTTCATGTAACTAAAATTCCACCTTGTGAGCAAGTAGCAGATTGACATTAACTAACCAACTTACTTACCAAGCTACCTAACATATAAACAAACATATGTTGTCTCATTCTAAATCTTTCGACTATAACGAAATGCCTTTTTAAACAGTGAATCAATGTTGGCACGCAAACTTCAACAGGTAGCCATCTAGCTTATTCATCAGCCATTACATTGCGACATTTTCTGCAGTGACATGAGGGATGGAAAAGTGACAGGATCATTCGGTGACAATTTTACAAAAGTTAATATACTACGTGGTATCCACACAGTTCAACGGATCACCCCCTTTAATTTACTTGGCTGCGAATGTTTTGTTTATGCTATAAGGTAGTACAAACTTTAAATGCTCGCGCTATCGCTAGAATGCTAACTAGCTAGCAAGCTCCTTCCAGGCAACCTGTTGCAAACAATGCCACTCCAAAATAAACAGCGATTGGAAGAACAACTCACTTTTTACAGCAATACTGTCGAAAGAATATCCTTAATTTCCGGATACAACGTTACTCCAATTGTTTCTGCATCAATTGAGTGAAAGAAAATACAAAACTTTGGTAACTTCTCGTCAAAATATCAATCGACATCCTGCCCCTGTTGCCTTGTGTTAAGAGTCATTTCCAACTCAAGGACTGAGAAGAATTTCTCCCATTTGCTCCACAGCGCCACATCGCATTCATAAAACAATGTTCGCCATTGGATAATGCTCAGTCCACAGGCCCCAAACAATGCCCAGTCTTGTCCAATGAGAGCCAAGTTTAGATTTATAAAGTGACAGAGGTGGATTCAGTTTTTCATTTATTTATTTATTTTTATTTTTTAAATCAAGGCAGTAAAATAAAGTAGTAGAAATATACTTCGAAATGATCATAGAGTAGTTCGAGTTTTCTTTTTATAAATAAGAGACATAACAAATCATTTTACATAATGATCAAAGATTTGTTTTTAATTGTTCATCAGTTTCATCAATATCATTACAGAAAATGTTTATAGTACAGAGTTCAATATCTCCTCAATGCTCATTAATTTCTTCAGGAGTGCTGGTCACCATAATATCTGTACAATATCACTTTTTTAATGTATTTAATCTTGGTTCTGTACATTGTTTAAATAGTTGTTAAAAAGGCAGTCAGCACTTTAAATAAACAGTTTCATCATTCTGAAATCAAACAAACAAAAGAAAGTTTCCTCCCTTTTCCTGTTCACTCAACTATCTGTACTAGTGTTTGTTAATGCGTGTGGATGTGTGTACCTGTGTGTGTGTGTGGGTGTGTGTCTGTGGGTGTGTGTGTGTGGGTGTGTGTGTGTGTGTGAGGGCTGAGCACTCCTGGATAGGTGAGGGTGGTGGAGAGAGGGGGTGTTGGTAGAGTAGAGGGACAGGTTTGCCATATATTTAGATATGTGAAGGGATATACACGGCTCTGGGTGGGACTTCAGTACCAGGTGGGGTCCGACAATGAAGAAGCACGTGGGCCTGGAGGGCAGCTAGGAGAGACCGCCAGCCAGCTTGGGGGACAGTCACAATGCTTCCTTTCTATATGGCCTGTATTCATAAGGGAATGCTGATCTAGGATCAGTTTATTTTTTAGATCATAATTATGCAGTATACACAGAGGGACCTAGGCCCATACAGCATCCACAAACCATCTCAGAATAGATTATCTAGGACCAGTTTTGCCTTTTAGATCACAGTAAAAAGATTAGATTGACAGATTCTAGATCCAGCACTCGTACTCTGAGGCTTTGTGGATTCAGGCTCTGATCCTGAACCAGCATTCGTACTCTGAGCCACTTTATAAATAGAGGCTGAGGGTCTCATTATGACGACACACTGACCTTTGACCCACGATGCCCACCACATTTGGCACTGCGCACATAAACACGACTCACGTTAAACAACAAGCAAAGCTGTGTGTGAAGCCATTATGAACCATAATGAAGCCTGTATAATGAGGCATTGAATACTAGTAAAGGGTGGGAGACAGCGGTGTTACCTAAAGACACCTCAGGGCTCTGAAAGCACTTCATCAAGCCAGAGCACCAAGGCCACATCCTGATTCTCCACTCTTTTCCTGCATACTTCGTTGCATAGATTTAGCATTGGCGGCAGTTCCCCTCCAGCCAATTCCTACACCATTCCCATGCATTAAATAGCGACAAGTATGCGAGTGCACACTTCAGGAGAAGGGTGGAGAATTGGGACATTGCCCAAAGGGGACTTCTGACATTATTTTAAATAGGCTTTCTTTCTGAATCCTGTTAAGCACCTACAGCTTCCTATTGAAATGCTTCTACTATCTATCTATAAGGTCTAGCGTTGAACACACAAAGCAATTGCGAGGATGAAAGAAACAGAGTTGCTTAATATGAGGATAATATAATGTTAATAATTATAATAATAATCATAATAATTATCATAATATAATACAGAATAAATCTCTTATGGTTTAAATATTTTTCTTTTCACTTTTAAAAGGTATAACATTTTGTCTTTCTTTGAAATACAATGATATTTTCAACTTAATATTTTCGTGATCAATGTACTTCGTTTTACACTTGAGACGTTGATTAATTATACATGATCAACATCATTATCCGAACCAATCAAAACTAGCTGTGCCCTTACATATTACAGAATATCGATGATATGTGGACATGCACCACTTCCTCCTCCTGTCTGTCTCTCTCTGTCCCCGGCGGATGACATCATCATAGTCGTCCTATCACCATCACGTCCACCACCTCTCCTTTATGAAGCTCCACGTATTGCTCTGTTTTAGGAGGCAGCATCAGCAGACCGTTGGCACTCCTCATGCTCATTAGTCGACTACTCATCTGATTTCCTGTGGAGGAAAAGAGGAAGAAACAGAGAGAAGGACCATGAGAGGGGGACTCCCGACTTCCTATGCGGTCATGCTGATTCGGTCCTTAGCATCTGTATGAGGGGGTGTGGGGTGACAATACCTGTGCTCTGGGCCCAGGGCAGGGGCTCCTGGTGGTGCCATGTCAGGATGCATCGGTGGTACTCGGGGCGGGGGTCCAACTTCACGTCGCAGGACAGCTGTTCAAACACACGGCGGAGGTCAGGGTGCAGAGTGATGACATCGCACTCCACTTAAAGTTTAAACCCCAGAGTATTCTCGTTAAAGATACTGTGTGAATAAAACCCTGCTGAGAACTATAACGCATCTCCCTCTCGAGGACAACGACAACATCGGTCTTCAAGGGCGGTGGGTCTGTTTCAGGTGTGGCTAGGAGCCCTCCCCGTCAGCCAAGCGCCGCTCACGTACCCTGGCTTTGATGATGGTGGGCCGAGGATCCAGAATCCCCTGCATCTTCCTCAGAGCAGGGATGACGAAGAGGTTACAGGTGACGACAGCGGACACGGGATTACCTGACCAACAGAGAGAGAGGTGCTGAGGATGAGAGGAGACAAGGAGGGGACATTACCACTGTTCCGGGTTGCGGATGAAGGACGGGATGAGGCCGGTGAAAGGTTCATTTGGACGAGAGAAGCTGGAAGGTTCAGGAGCCTGGTTGGTGTTGATACATGCTCCGGCTAGCAACCCCTCCAGACCAGGACGAGGGAAAACCAAGGAGTAGGGGTCTGGAGGAGGGGGTCTGGCTTGGGGGCGGGAAAACAAAGGGGCACAGAGCCACAGTCTGCCACTCACACCAGTGCAGTTGTGGAGAAAGTACCCAATTGTCATACCTCAGCAAAAGTAAAGACACCTAAATAGAAATTCATTCAATGGAAGTCACAGTGTATATTACTTGTGTGTAAGTCAAAACGTATCTGATTTGAAATATATTCAAGCATCAAAGGGCAGAATGAAATAATTGTGTAATTGATGTTAATGTACAGATACCCGGGGGAACACAAACACCCAGTGGTCATCTACAAACAAAGACTTCCTGCTTATGTATGATATGAGGATTGACCAGGGATGTTCTCTGAGTAAGGCAAGTACAAAATGAATAACAAAATGTTCCTGTTCTGAGAAGCATTTATAATGGGTGTCATGGAACATGGATTGTAGTAAGTCCTTTTTTTTTTCTTTCCCAAGAGAAATAAAGTCCCAAAATCCTTCAAGTAAATTATTAGGTGGGGATAATCGACTTAGTTACTTAATACCACTGCACCAGTGTGGATCTGAAGACTGGGATCAGGGTTGAATTGTGTCAGTCCCAGTGTGTGGTTTGAAAAGGGATTTGTGAGTGCTCTCTCTGTACACCAATGAGCAGCAGCGAACGGTAGCGACAGGGGGGTGGACGTGCGGGGTGGGCGGCGCTCTGGAATCACAACAAAAAGCAATAGCATGGAAATCATTGGATACCGACAGAGGCTCTGTGACACACTGTGAAACAGAACGAAGGGCGACAGAACCAACAGCAATGCCACAGAAATGTAAAAAAAAAAATATATATATATATACATTTCTCTCAGAAAACAGAACAGAAAATCACAAAAGTAAAGAAAAACTACTTTTAACTATTTTGTTACAGCTACTTTTAAGATTCAAGTTTGGGTTTATCACAAGGTGTAGTGATCTTAGTCAAATCACGACTAAAAACCCGACATTTGTTTGGGAGTAAAAAAATATATAATTTATTCATTTAGCCTCAAGTTTGCATTTGGATAATTCTAGGCCAATAAATCACTTAAGCACTCAATGGTGAGAATTATTTTCTTCCAATATTCAGCTTAAATTCCGTTTTCTGAGCTCAGGTGACGTAAGCTTGCTTTCGGATAAAGAGCAGCCCACTCTACGGTGCGGTCGACCACGGAGGTAGAACCTACTTCCGCGCGGTGGCGGTGGCACGGGCTGTCTGCTTGCCTCACTGTCGGGCACAGAGTCGATGAGAATGGCGCCTGTGTCTCTGAAGGTGAAATTACCTTAAAAGGGAGAATATGAAAAGAGTGGCAGTCACCACAGCCACAGACTAGCCCTCCGGACAGACGTAGGACGGGCAGGGGCAAGGCAGCGGGCTGGCGGGGGCAATAGGGCGGGCAGAGGCAGGGGCAGTGTAAAGTGCTTGGGCGGAAGGGCATAACCGGCTGTTGTCAGTGGGGTCGGGGAAGAAGGGAGACGGGGGGGGGGGGTTGGCTTTGTTTGGACGGGGTCAAATTTCCGGTTCGGATGTGCTCAGGGGTGACTGAGGTCCGGAGCTGAGTGAGGCTGAGGTGAGGTAAAGCAGGAGCGCCGTTTTTGAAGACCTTAATAGAAACTGAGGGGGAAGGGACGTTTCTTTTCCCCCACAGGGTGTCGTAGCGACGGAAATGGACGTTTAATGGAAGAGAAACATTAGCCGTGTCAGAATGCATGCGGTTGGATTTGTATGACATGTTTCTCCCACCGACACATATGCGCTTGGTAAATGGTGACTGTTTGGACTTGGAGCAGAGACACGGTTGAGTGCCTGAGGTCTCAGTCAAAGACCAGCATACCCCTGCCAGTCCTGAGACTCAACGACATCTATACACCCACAACACAGTACACTCACACACACACACACACACACATGCACGTCTCATCAACGGTAAACACACACGTTTCGCCAACATACCTGGTAGAGCAAAAATCAGTTTCCGTGCACCGTCAATATCTACAGTGGCAAAGGTCGTGGGTAGACTATGAGAGAGGGGACATTACAAGGTCAGCGAGACCACACATCCCTTACAACTTTCAAGTACTCAACTTCCTCTACCGTAATCGAACTCACCCTGGCTTCATAAACACCCGTCCAAAGTGGATCTGAGCGTGGAGGTCGATGTCCAGCACCTGTTTCAGGTAGTCCTGAAACAAAGAGATAGTTGCTACATTCGTTACATTGACACTTAAGTCATTTGGCTGACGCTCTTATCCAGAGCAATAATAAATCGGGAAAACGATTGGCCCCCTGTGAGAGTTGAGTCCACGACCCAGCATTATAGTTCCCATTCTCCACCAAGTGAGCAACACCACACCCGTGTTCACAGTGTACTGCATCCCCATATAGTTGGATTGAGATATACCCGGACCTGTGTTCACAGTGTACTGCATCCCCATATAGTTGGATTGAATTAAGATATGCCCGGAACTGTGTTCACAGTGTACTGCATCCCCATATAGTTAGATTGAGATATACCCGGACCTGTGTTCACAGTGTACTGCATCCCCATATAGTTGGATTGAATTAAGATATGCCCGGACCTGTGTTCACAGTGTACTGCATCCCTGTTTAGTTTAATGGGTTTAGATTTGCCCGTAAAAGTGTTCACAGTGTACTGAATCCCCATATAGTTGAATTGAGATATACCCGGACCTGTGTTCACAGTGTACTGCATCCCTGTATAGTTGAATGGAGATATGCCTGGACCCATGTTCACAGTGTACTGCATCCCTATGTAGTTGAATTGGATTGAGATATGCCCAGACCCATGTTCACAGTGTACTGCATCCCCATATAGTTGACTGGATTGAGATATGCCCAGACCCATGTTCACAGTGTACTGCATCCCCATATAGTTGAATTGGATTGAGATATGCCCAGACCCATGTTCACAGTGTACTGCATCCCCATATAGTTGACTGGATTGAGATATGCCCAGACCCATGTTCACAGTGTACTGCATCCCCATGTAGTTGAATTAGATTGAGACATGCCCGGAAGTCGCAGGAGACAGTTGAAGTTCTAATGTCATGGAAACGCTGTGTCTGACAGATGGTGAGGTGTCCATTCATGATCCAGCAACAGAAGCAATTGGAGCAGAAAACCCGGAGAGAGAAGCCAAGGGCTCAGCTGAGCAGTGAGTGTCAGCCAAACCAACGGCGGAGTCACTCGGAGTAACACCTGGGTCAGAACAGCAGATGGCAGCAGAGTGCCGTGGAACGGTTGTGCGGACCACTCATGGAAAACCTGATCGTCCGCGAACACTTGTCCCCAGCCGTGGTGGTATCAATGCAGGTCTCACACACAGCGACCTCACACAAAGCAAGGCATCTAAAAACAGGTGTGTCACAGTTTAGTGGGAGCTCACCTTCTCTCCCATGGACACTCCACCGGAGGTGATGATGACATCAGCGCGACTGATGCCCTCGTTTAGGGCATTGAGGAGATCATCTGGGCTGTAGGGTAAAGGTCACAGTTCAGACCCTGCCATATCTCAGAATCTATCTACTATCTACTATCTACTACTATCTAACTGAAAAACCCTTTTAAAAATGTACAAAAATAACGCATAGTCCTGTACTACAAAAATCAAGCTTGACAAAGATGTCCACTGAGCTTGATTGTTTTTAGTCCAAGACTAGGGTTCAACTTTGACCCCGAAAACAACTTTTAAGAGTCTCCACTGAGCTTGCTTTGTAGTCACAGACCAGGAATAAAGGGAGCCAATGGGAGCCTAGTGCTGAAGTTCAGGTGAGGCGGTGTGAACTGACTTGTCTCCGACGATGCCCAGGTTAATGGTGGGGTAGCCGTGTTCCTGAATGGTGGCCAGCAGTGTGGATCTGTTGCTGTCCCTGATCTTCCCTGGGTGCAGGTCGTCCTCGGGATTCAAAAGCTACACAAGAAGAGATGACCACGTCACCCACTGTCTATGGCATCTCACAGAAAACAAGATCTTCCCATCCCGCCTGGGATTGGGTTGCTATCTCTAGGCTACGTGTCATTTTTGTGTTTGATAAAAAATTAAAGAAACATAATAAAAGTAAAATAACCCATTAACAAGCTAGAAATGTATGTGTCTAATGAATTGCCATTAATCAAACCCAATGTTTTTTTTGGGTCGAGTTTGCTACATTTTCACTGTAAACATCTTCAATAATCCCAGCCCCATGACCTTCCGCTTCCACACAAAAAGTGTGTTCACATGTCCGTACTGTGTGTGTGTGTGTGTGTGTGTGTGCACCTCGTTGCCAGTGGACATGACGGCCACCACGGGGAACTTCTGCACCTCCACCTCGGTGACGCCAACGGTGGCCAGGAGGCCGATCTCAGAGGGGCCCATGTGGGTTCCCTTGGACAGGACACACTCCCCCCGCTTGATGTCGTGACCTATGGGCCTGGAGGAGATGAGGCCGAGGGCCTGCACTTAGACAGCCATGCGGTGAGGAATCACAGGCCCTATTCACATCCAATAAGATGAGGCAACCAACCCCTAGTACGGAAAAGCATAGTGGACCATTCAAGCTGAGGAGCCACTCACCTGATGTCCTGTCCAGGACGGGCCTGGACCAAGATCCGCACCTCAAGCTCTTCTGTCCCCTGAAAGCAGAACGAGGTAAGAAAGAGGAAACTCCAGCCTTTACGGAGTCAAGAGGACTTGGCTCAACAGAAGCTGAGTGCTCACGAGGAGTTAAGAAAGGCACTTTGTTTTCGTATTGAGGAGATGGGAGGCAGACGGCAGAGAGGACAGGGGAGTGGGGAGAGAGAGCAGGGAGACTGATTCGGGGAGCACGACTCGGTTGACTCACGTCCTCTGACTCTCGGAGCAGCTCCGTGTCCTCCACCTGTACCACGGCGTCCGCCCCGCAGGGGATCGGGGCACCCGTCGTCACCCTCATCACCTGGCCTGGCATCACAGTGTGGGTGGGCTGCGCACGCACACACACACACACACACACACACACACGTTTACCTTATACAAGGTGTTAAACATGTTCCTCACCAGTCAAAGCACAATAACCGCCTGCCGTTTCCATACCTTGAACGAGGTACTGTTATTGTAAGTTTACTACTAAAATAGAATTACTGCATACAATGTTCAAAATATGTTTAAATGATGATCCACACGGAAGGCTGTGAATACAGAAATCAGGGAAAGAGGGTTGCACAGACAGGGTCTGTGTAGAGCCATTTCTAGTACTTTGTAATGTTCCCCTCTAACTCGGTTTGGCACTGAGTAAATTTCAGGTTCGCCGAGCGGAAACTTGAACGTTGTGAGCATCTTCAGTTAGGGAGTCTCCTGTGGACGAGTAGGCTAATGTTTTTATTTGATCATAACCTAGACTTATTGCAGATACTTCTACAAAACATGCACGGCTTACATTCAGGCATGTTTATTCAAGCAAGTTGTTCTCAATACACAACAGTTCCATTTTAAGACATGAAGTTTCCAACATGGCTAGTCAACAACATGTCTCTTGTTGGAAACACCCGGAAACCACTAACCGTCATATAGCGTGGACGAGTGTGTGACGGATCAAAACATGAGGATCTCCT
>JACXGK010006661.1:0-28007 GCA_016801125.1 Novumbra hubbsi
AGGCAGGACCAGTAGAGCTTGTAGGAAGAGATGGGGTCCAGCCAGGCATGTCAGGGTTGTTAGGCCAGGGTGTCTTCAGCTGCAGGACAGAGACAGAGAAAGGCTGTCTAAGACCACAGTGTACCACAACCACTGGTCAAGAGTAATATATGCCAGAGGACCAGAAACCATCTGGCCGTGCTATGACAGGCATCCACCCCCTCACACACACACACACGTTGAGCAGAGCTACACAAATGTCCAAGAGTATCTCCCGTAAAAATCCACTTTGTACTTAATCCTAACCTATATTTATTTATAAAGACACAATCTCACAATGTCAGTAACACTGGAATAAACACACACACACACACATACAATCACAGAAGGCATGCATGTTACAGATGACCACATGTTTCGTTACTAGATAACATACCCCCTTGTGCCTTATATACCATGGCTATAAAGCCAATCAGCATTCAGGATTTGAAGCACCATTTATAACAGGCTGTTTACCCCACTCATGCTACATCACATATTTGAAGTATTCTAATTACGTTGGCTAACAGTTTATAATAACAACACAGCATCTTGCAGGTCTGTGACATATGGCCAGTGTGGTCCACGCATTGCGTCATTTCTAAAAACAGAGCTTAGATATTCTTGCTTTAAGGTTTCAATCAATCATATTTACTTTATAAAGCCCTTTCTACATTAGCTGTTGTCTCAAAGCTCCTACATAGGTCGCCAGCCTACACAACAACAAAAAAATGAATGCAGCATAAATAAATACCAGTAAATACCAATTGTGGAGATAATTGTGGAGATAGTTATAGGCCCCCAATAATCCTTCCGGCTTTTCCTGATTGACATGAGGATGTCTCTGTCCAGGGGAACCGGACCTGTGCAGATAACACCATACATGTCCTAACTTGACTATGCCTTTACGTTGTGCTTTTCATCCTCTACAACCTTTGTCAACGTTTACCCTTGGCATCATTTCTCCTCGTTGGCCTCAGTGAAGGTACAGGCTTGAATCAAGCATTCCCCTGTTCCCAGTGTCTGGTCAATGCATGATTAACATCCTGAAAGGAGGTGTCAGTGTATCTGTGATTACCTTGGAGTTCTCATAAGGCTAATGGAATATGGCAGTATTATCCTCGTTATATCAAAGGCCTTCCCCGGTTGTTAGATAATAATGTTGGGACTGCCCCCTCAACTGAAATTTTTTTTTTTTGTTCAATATCCAAAATCTCACTTTTAAAATGAGTATTTGTTGAACCCATCTCCTCTGAAACAAAGGCTCTGTTTCTCTCATCTGATTGCACAACTAGTTCCACACCAGTTAGAAAATGGTTTGCCTGTTTGGTCCCCACCTATGCTTTGAGACTGTTTGCTTCTAGCTTCCAATTTTATTCTGTAATTGAGCAGAGAGCAAGTGGCCCATTTGTTGAGCTACCAGTGTAATGCTGTCATCTATCTATGGATTGGTCATGTCCTAACTGGGTGTGAGTTTGGATGTAAATATGCATCAAGCGCAGTGTAGGTGAGCCTGAAGACCCTACGGACTGAGCTGAAGGATGAGGTGAGTTTCTAAAGCCTACAGCTCTAACTCGAGTTGGGAGTGAGTTTCATGAAAAACCTCCCCCTTCCAAAACTAAATTCAAGTACATCGGTGTCTGCAGGAACATTATTCCATTCTGTAAAGACAAACATCTTCTTTCTGATAAATTAACTGCTTAGATTCAGCCCATTTTAAAATGACCATTGTTTCAATATACTATATGTTATATATATATATTGCAGTGAACAACAAACATCATGTCTAAGTCCACCCACTGAGGTGTGGCGTACAGAGCACACTGCAATGAAACGCACTAGTAAACATCTCAAACGGTCCGCAGCTATCTCACCACACAGCAAAACTTTTCTGGGATTGCAAGTCCACTAGGCTCCAACTAAGAATTCATGGGTTGCATAACACGAGTGGGTTTAAGACGTGTTTGCAGTAATATTCTGACACGTCTCAAACGTTTGGTCAGATCTTTTGCAGCGAGTTTGTTGTTACGGTTACAGCCACAGAGTGGAAGATGTGCCATGACACATTCGCAAATAGCAAAGGAGGCCGGGGTCTAAACAAGTGTCGAAGCAGCAGACTTGCAGACCATAGCAGACTTCAGGGTGGCAAGATTTGGCATAATAAGAGTGTATCTGCGACTTTACAGCGGGTGAAATAAGCATTGAACATGTCACCATTTGTCTCACTAATGGTGCTATTGACATGAAATCTTCACCAGATGTTGGTAACAACCCAACTAATCCAACAAAACCACTACGAAATCAAAATAAAATAAGATCAGAAATTAAGTTATGTGTGTGTGTTATGACACAGGGAAAAAGTATTGAATACATGAAGAAAGGCAGGTCCGAAAAATCATGAAAAGCCAAGACCACATCTGAAATCTATCAGTAATTAAAAATCAATCCAGCCCCTTGCCAGTGCAAATTAATATCAGCTGGTTCAGTCCCAACTGATGGCTCACAAAAAGGTATCATTGCCAAGGTGTCACACAAGACACATCTCCTGATGGGTAAAAGCAAAGAGCTGTCTCAAGACCTTCGCAACCTATTTGTTGCAAAACATAACGATCGGCTTGGTTGCAAAACATAATCACTTGGGTTGTTACCAACGTCTGAAAAATGCAATGTCAATAGTAATTTTGGAAATATATTTACTGAGAAAAATGGTGACGTGTTCAATACTTATTTCACCAGCTGTATGTATTGTTGTGTGATATATGTCCAGTTATAGCCACTTCTGTGATGCAGGCAATCAGATACTACAACTGGTACGATATGGGAAACATCTTTTTATGGTTTCTGATGTCTGAACATGGCCTTGCTTCATCGCAGAAGCTCCCAGTGGACTTGGGACTGTCAAAGTTCATCCCGGCAAATGTCCTGCCAAGCCATTCGTTTCTTATTGTGTGCATCACTGCTTTCTCAACCAGCCGAAGATCAACCGTTTTCCGACCTCACACAAGTTGCTAGAGTGCGAAGTGGTAAAGAATCCCTTGCTGGACAGTCCTGAGCCAATTTGTCAGCCTTTTTGCAGGACCGGCTGGTCTGTAGTGACCCAGCCATGAACCTGGGTTGAAATGGCGTGACAGAACTTCAGGCCGTAGCGTAAAACATTGCACATGTTGACTAGATTTGAGCTTTGCCAGCCCAGACTGATGGAGTGAACTGGAACTGCAAAAACATAATCCAGGGGCTCAACACACTTGCACGTGCACACGTGCACACACACGTGCACAGTCAGACACACTAGCACACCGCAAACCTTCTGTGCTTTCAGACATTATTAGACCCAAGAGTTCTAGCCGGGGCTGATGCAACAGGACAAACGACTGCCTGAAGGTGATAGCATTGAAAGGAATGTCCCCCTACATTCCAATAAATGGATAATTTTCCCTGAGGTACCGACAAACAGATACGTTAAATTCCCCGGCCAAAAACACAGCTCAATAGCAGCGCCAGGTTCGTATTGCGATATTTGTAATGAGAAAATGAAAATAATTGATAAGAAAATTCATAATTTGAATCTTGTCTTCCCACCCTCTAAATCATTTTCATGTTGTGACTCAGGTGTTCTAAAAGTCTTCAAACTGAGACAACTGGGACATGATTGGCCGGTGAATGTTGTGAAACACCATAAATAGAGCTGCTAAAAAAACGTTGCTCTACTTGTTGGAGGGGAATCTATGTTCGACATAACATGAAATATTTCTGAAATATGTCTGAACTTTTTGAAATGTGTCGCGTTAAACAAACCTCTAGTTGTACAGACAAAGGCTGTAGGGTTGAAACAGAAGACACAGTATGATTCACCATGTATTTGTTGCATATACAGTTAACAAATGGTTTTAAAATTTCAAGTAGCCAAATGCTTGAGCAGCCAGCTATTTCAGTGCTGTAAACAAATATGATGCTCACCTGACAACAAACCGATATAAACGATCTCTCTTCTACCGTTCCCCACTGACTCTATGGTGCAATTAAAAGGCTGACTTACTTCTCTCACACCAGTTGACAATTTCATACAAAAGTTCCTCTCAAAACAAGGTATTAACAGATTTGCGAAGGTGATCAACACTAAACACACCACTGGCAGTTCATGACCTGCACAAATCTTGATATTCTGCATCCTTAGACAAAGATTGCTCAACTAAATATTTTCAGATAAGTACTCAATTAAAAAAACAATTTGACAATTTGACACCGTGTGCATTTCTGTCTATAACACAGTGTTGTCATATATTGGGCACATGCTTGCGCAAATTAATTAATTGAGAGAAATTATATTTGGCACAAATGGTTATGGATATGAGTCTAGCAGACTCATGAAATATAACTGTCATTATTTTGAGTAAGCCTGAGTGATATATGTGTCTTGTCAGACAATTAATCGGGGGAAGTGTACCATTCATGGGGAATGACATGTGTACTGTTTACTTGTTTTTGTATTCCTTTCTTGTATTTAAAGATGTATGTTGGTTAGATGTTGGGATGCCTGTCTCACATGTCTGTATGTTGGTTTGACTGGAATTTATTTCTGCCCTGACAGAATTGTTGTGGTGCTTCAGTATTTCTAACACACAGTCTCCCTCTAGTGTCCTTCAAACCCAGTATTTCTAACACACAGTCTCCCTCTAGTGTCCTTCAAACCCAGTGCTATAGAACCTCATGTTTTTTGCACAGAGCCCAGTTTACAAATGTATACTTTTGACAGTATAGGATGGCAGTGTGAGCTCTGAGACGGATGATTGCCACCTTTTGTTTACTGGTCCAACACTATTGACCACTTGGTTGTCAGCTGCCCCAGTATAACATTGGGCTGTCTGTAATGTAGCCTTCTTTAATTCTTCATTAACACTTGTCCTGTTATTACACGCAGACACAGTACCTTGACCAATGTACACCTTTTCGTTTTAATACAGCGTTATCTATGTTATCTAGTAATTATGTCTATGTAAGTTATTTGCAGAATTTCTGCGTAAAGTATTAGATGGTGATGAAACCACTTATGTGTTAGACAGGCAGGCCTTAAGTATGCCAGCATTCGATGGTGTCAGGGATTTAAATGAGACTAGGTTTACCTGGTACAGAGACAGAATGAGACTAGGTTTACCTGGTACAGAGACAGAATGAGACTAGGTTTACCTGGTACAGAGACAGAATGAGACTAGGTTTACCTGGTACAGAGACAGAATGAGACTAGGTTTACCTGGTACAGAGACAGAATGAGACTAGGTTTACCTGGTACAGAGACAGAAGCCATCTGCCAAGCTTGCGATTCATATTGGATCAGAGTTTCCCTTTTTCCTAACAAAGACGTGCTTGTTTGCAGATCCAAAAATTCATATTCTGGGATGACTCTTACTTGAGGCTTACATGCGAGCGACCAGCGGCACACAGATCTACAGACAGCAGAAAGGAAATGTGTTTTTCAGGCTGCTTATAATGTAATAGACAATAGAAAAACAATGGGAAAATCAACTACTGGAATAAGGTCCTTGCCCTATGTCTCAGCTCAGCTCTGTAGCCCAGAACTCACACGATTGTAATATCTCCCATCTCTGTACTCTGTAGGGGTGTTTCCGATGGACACCATGTGTTCATGCAGGTTGGTTAGTGGTCGCAATTCAAATTATTTTATAAAATTAATAATATATACAGCCAATACATCGTGGTAGAGGGTGACATTTTCTATTTTTACCGCTCCATGAGTTTTTCCTTTTTAATATTGAAACTAAACAATATCCTCTTTGGCATGACTGGAAGTCTTGAAAGAACAGACCCCAGGATATGCCCAAATATCTTGTAGAGAAAATGTGCGGTCGGTGTCTAATTCAAGTTAAGAATTGTTTGGTTAATATTGAGAGCCATACAAATGTTAAAACATGCAGCTCTTGGTCACACCACACGGGGGCAGTGTTGTAGTGCCCCAGGCCTAGGCTGCTCCTCTCAGTCCAACTGAACCCCATACCAGTTTACATGTACTGGCCCATTTCTATCAACAACCTAGGTTTTAGGAAGGAAAATGTGTTACCAGAATATTCCGTTTGTTAGGATGGAAGTTTGGCATCTCTTCCGTATTTCCCCGACTGCATGGATCGGGGCGGACGTCTGTCATCCAGATGTCTGTCATCCTGACGGCCAGCCCAGGCTCAGTGTCCGGCTCATGGGCAACCTGCTACATCCAGGTGGCACTCCGGGGCCCGTAGTCTGGTCCACAGTGCCATGAGATTCATCCTAAAACAGCTGTGCATGTAAAGCTTGTGGCACAAGAGTCATTGGAAGGTCAGGGGTCAACACTGCTCAAGTCACACTCCTGATGCCTGTAACACTAACTCAAAAAGCATCACCGACCCAGATCACACATCACTTATATAAGAGCCATCAGACGGTCTAATGACATGAAAGGCAACTGCAGATCGAAGAGATCATGGCCAAATTATCACTGGAAAACCTTTTATATCAGTGCACCTGGCTTGGCCTGTTGACTAAAGAAAACATTGTGAAAATACACCCAGTGCACCCAACATGATAGTTGGTGTTTGGAGGGTGTTTTAATGTAAGTTCTAGGATATACAGAGATGGTTTTACAGAATAGAGGTTGTCTGAGATCAACTGGATAATAATGACACAAACGTTTAGCTTTAAATAAACAACTATTTGTTTTAGCATGCTGTGTATCATTGAGTTACCTCTGAGAAACTCTGTTAATCAGGCCCCATCTCCAAACCATCTGTTCTCATGACATTAGAGTGGACTTGCTCTGGCACACACCTTCTCACTTTACACACACACATACACATACACATACACACAGACACACACACCATTATCGATCAAAAAAGCTGAGGAGAAAAAAGACATGGGCAACACTGACTTCATACCTTTGTGGCATCAGCTGCACAATGATTGTTTTTGTGACTTTATATCTGAAACTTTTGCTCTAGTAAAACATTCCACAAGGGCAGGAAATATTTACATATTGCATACACAACTCATTGACCATAACAAGGGCCATTAAATAATATTTCTATGGACAAACAATCCCATAATGTTTCATTTTTGCTGACAAAAATATAGAAACACAACCTTAAACATGATGTAGATGCGTGTGTGTGGATGCATGTTTGTGGATGTGTGTGGATGCGGTGCGTTTGGATGTGTGTGTGTGGATGTGTGGATGCGTGTGTGTGGATGTGTGGATGCGTGTGTGTGTGTGGATGTGTGTATGTCTGTGTGTGTGGGGATGTGGATGGGTGTGGATGTGTGGATGCGTGTGTGTGTGTGGATGCGTGTGTGTGTGTGGATGTGTGGATGTGTGTGTGTGTGTGGATGCGTGTGTGTGTGGGGATGTGGATGGGTGTAGATGTGTGGATGTGTGTCTAGGAGGTAGAGAGGGGAGGACAACAGATGGTAATTTGTTCCAGCGAAATTACTGATTGTAAGAATAAACTTCTTGCCACTGCTTGTTTAATTACACAACCTAAAAGAACTAAAGAAATCATGAGATTTACTTTGGAAATATCATGCCTGTAATGTTTATGTCAACACAATATGATTGACGACCTATTAAAAGATGTTTGTGGAATCAAAGCCAGTTTCGAATCCTTGAATGCCACCCAAAATAAAGTGATGATTTAAATTTAGAGGTATCTAAACCAGTGCTTCCCAACCTGAAGGGCATAAGGGAGAATATAAAAATTCAGTAGGAGTGGTACATTAAACATTGAAGGTTGGGAATCCCCTTCCACAAAGGGTCTAAGCTGCAGAAATCGGGAGCAGTTTTATTAGTCTAGTTACCACTTTATTACAATCCAGAAACAAGTGTTTAACTGAGACCCCGAACTCAAAGCATGGTGGTGCCTTGAGCACAACAGACGCCTACGGTCTGTATGTGGATGACTGGCTGTGTGCGAGTTCACACATTCTACATGCTTCTCTGCTTGTCACCATGTGCAATTTGCCCAGTCTCCGACCAGACATGACCATGGCCCCCTGGGCTGGGCTGTAAGTGTGTGTGTATGTGTGTGTCAGCAGAAGCCAGCACACTCTCATTCAGCTGGGGCAGTGTGGGCGTGTGTGGCTGAGATTAGGATGACGTTCGGCCTAACAGCTGGCATGAGGCCATAGAGGACCTGCTCCCTGGGCTTTGTTTCCCCTCTGGCCCCAGTGACATGGCACTCATCCGGGCCGTCCCCCCACCCCTAACACACCCCTCTCCCTGGACCCCCTGAACCCATCAACTCCCGTCCGAACCCCACCCTTTCGGGGGGGGCGAGGGCAGCCGGGCCCCGTCCATCACCGCCTAATCAGAGCGCGCCAAGAACAGGCAGCATGACTGCCACGAGGACGCGCTGAACGCCAACGGGGGAGTCCGCAGTGAGGCCTCCATAATTGGCGGTCACCACCACCAGCACCACTACCACCACCCCCACCTACACCACCACCTTCACCTCCACCACCCCCACCTACACCACCACCTTCACCTCCACCACCCCCACCTACACCACCACCTTCACCTCCACCGCCCCCACCTACACCACCACCTTCACCTCTACCACCACCACCTACACCACCACCTTCACCTCTACCACCACCTACACCAACACCTTCACCTCCACCACCTTCACCTCCACTACCACAGCCTACACCACCGCCTCCACCGCCTCCACCACCTTCACCTAAACCACCACCACCTAAAGAGTGTGTGTAGGGGAGTCATAGAGACTGTTTGTAGGGGAGTCATAGAGACTGTGTGTAGGGGAGTCATAGAGACTGTGTGTAGGGGAGTCATAGAGGACCCAGAAGGTACAATGGACTGGCCTTAGGCCACCCAGACACTTGAGGGCAATCAGTGGGCACACATACAAGTCCATACACACACTACAAGCCCAAACACACACATACAAGTCCAAACACACACTACAAGCTCAAACACACACATACAAGTCCAAACACACACATACAAGTCCAAACACACACATACAAGCCCAAACACACACATACACACACACCTCGCTCTGCAGGCCCAACATAAATGTGTGTGTGTGTGCATGCATATTAATGTACATGTGTGTGTGAATGTTTACATGTGAGAGTAAGATGGGTCGTATAAAGGCAACATCCACTCTGCTCTCTTCCCTGTTGGAGGTCTTTGGCCTGTCCGGTTGTAGTCCCAACCGGTAGCCTGGGGCTAGAGTAATCCCCATTGCCTAAAATGTGTTGAGGCACTGGGGTTAAATAGGAGGAGTGGCCTGCACTCAATGTCTTACGGTGAATAGGATGAGGAACTCCATCCCCCCTCTGTCCACACTGCTTTTATCTCACATTGACCACCCGCGCTATTTCCATTCTTCAGAGTCTCTTTCTGTCACTTCTCGCGACTAGTCCTTCGTTTAAGTTTCCAGGCTTCAAAGTTGCACTGCCAGGCAGCAAGCAGGGAGCGAGCCAGGCAGAACAGAGGAGGAGGAGGACACCTGTTTACATTGGCTGTGTCAGCAGATGGTTGTCGGTTCACAGCCCCCAGGGGAAAAGCGGTCAGCTGAGCCTTAATTAGGCAGTCACCCAGCGCACCACTCCAGAATGCGGGCCAAATGTCCCAGTGTACCTAGGCCAGCCATGCTTACACACATGGACCTGCAAAGCCATTTGTAAATGTACGGCCTCAATGGTTGTCACAGAATACGCAAATAAAGCTCTGGAGAAATGAAGAGACCACTGCAAACTGAACCCTTCGGTTCCTCACTCAAAACATTTCCTTTTGAACTTTTCTTGGGGGGAAGGAAAGAAAAAGAAGCAGTGGTCTCTTTTTTCCAGAGCTGCATTTTTTACAAAACACGTCTTTGATTGGGGAGATGACGACGACTACATTTTGCGTGGGGCCTGAAGTGGACCTCTGGCTTCCTGGGAGCGGAATCCAATCCCACTTGTTTAACTCTTCTCCCATAGCGACAGTGTTGTGGCCCGCGATGACATCAAGACAGCGACCCTCGTTGTCGACCCGATTCCCTCGAAGAGAGCGGACCATTTCGTTGAAGTGTGTCCAAACAACGATGATCTCAATCCCCGACCCTCACCCCCACGATCCTTTCTCTCTGTTACTCTCTCTCCTTTCATCCGGAAACCTCACCACACTTAGCTTTTCAGTGTCCCCCCCCCCTCTCCAACAGCCTCCTAACTTTCTTCATATTTTCTCCTACACCGTCCTCCTCTACCTTCTCCTCAGCCCATCTTTTCTGAAACCCTTTAGGAACGCACACTACTCTTAACATAATTCAGGTCATTGTCTAGCCCCCGCCCCCCCCCCTCCCGCCCCCATATCCTCGGTGCCTGGGGGGGGACAAAGGGTCCGGGGAGACGGTGGTCCCCAGTGAGCCAGGTGTTCCTGTGGGCCAGGCTGCAGCTCCGTAATGGCTGCAGCTCGGTGCCTCTGCAGCTGCCCACCGACCGGGGAGGCTTTTGTATGACTCCCATTGTCAGCGCCCCTCGTCCATTCATGGCTGAAACCAGGGGGGGTTGGGGGAAGGGGGGGGGCAAATTGCTTATCTTAGTGCCCTTTGGTGTGTGCGTGTCTGTGTGTGTTAAGGTGGAGGGGGTCGAGAGAGAGAGAGAGTTTAGTGTGTGCGCGTGTATGTGTGTGCGCGGCGTGTGTGTGTCGTATGAACGCGTGTCGGAGGAGGGGTAGTGGTCATCACTGTCCTCTTATTGGTCACTGGGCAGACTGCGTGTCATGAGGGAATGGGAGACACTGCAGCTCCATCTGTTCACACTCACATTGTTCCTCCCTGGGAGCGAGGAGAACAGCACTGCCCAAGCTGACGTTTAGTTCAGACTACGGTGCCACAAGGAGGCGCATCTCTTTAACCACCTTCTGGCCTTTTTTTATTCACTTGAATGAACTCTCTGCTGGATACAGAGGAACTGGATTTTCAACTACCGACATTTACAACTACAAACTTGGGGAAAACTTGAAGAAAAACTGAGAAAGTCTGGTATGCTTGAAAGACCTAAAGTATTCCTTCAGCAGTAAGTATACATCTTTGCGTTGTTATTTCTATTGATTTAGTATCAGCAAATAAGTGACAAGTAGCATATGATTATAATACTTAACAAAACTTTGATACATTAAAACAAAAACCCAATGTGGTGATTACACTAAACATTGCTAACTTTATGTTCAGTGCAAAGCAACCAGGAAATCCCTACTCAGGCATTTGAGATGAAATAGCATGGGTGTAGAACATAAAAGATAGTTTGCGTTGGTCTAGAAGCATTTATTTCACCCTTGGGATACAATTTAGGATTGCCACCTACAAATTGTTGAATCCATGTATGTCAGACACGGGTAATCTTCATGTTTAGGTCCTCTTAGTGTTAGAGTCATCTTTATGTTTGAGTCATCTTCATGTTTGAGTCATCTTCATGTCCAGAAGCAGAGCACGACAGGTCAGGAGTTGCCGATGACAACAAAACGTTTATCTGCAACTCCTTTTTTTTTAAACCAGGGAACAAAGTATATCTGACAAGTCTACAGTCTGGTCATAACAAAAATGCAGCTCTTGTTTTTTTTTATATTCACGTGGTTTGCTAACAAAGAAGTATATGTCATAGTAATGGAAGCTATAGAACCCTCAAACTGAACTTTGGACCAGTAATTCAACAGTCTCACTGGGTATATGAAAGAAACAGAGTGGGAGAAATGGGAGCTAGTCGTGATATAAAAGGATGCAAGAGATTGGTGTTGCCATGTCTGCTCTGAGGGGTGAAAGCAAGGTCCGCTCCCCGGTCACATGACAGTGGTAATATGAAGGACAAGTGTACAGGACACCAGTTGCCATGGTCCCCTGTGGTTTCAAAAGGCATCTGCCGGCCCTGCTGGCGACACACCCACCCACCCCCAACACCCACCCACCCGCCACCCCACACCTTTGTCCCCGGCTTGGTGCAGACGTCACAGTGTTCTGAGATGTGACAGTGTTCTGCCACGCCCTGGGGGACGTAGACCAGTTCAGGTTTGGTCCAGCCTCAGGGGAGATAGCGGGGCCCTAGGGGGCCGAACCTTGCTCGCTCTCCCAGCCCTGGGTATGGCAGGCTGGGAGGAGGAGGGGGAGGAGGAGGCTGTGGCATCTGCTCACTGTTTTGACATTAACTCCCACCTCCATCTCTATCTCCATTGTCATCACTATCTTCAACACCCTTTGTCATCTCTATGTCTAGATCTATCTTCAACACCCATTGTCATCTTTATGTCTAGATCTATTTTCAACACCCATTGTCATCTCTATGTCTAGATCTATCTTCAACACCCATTGTCATCTCTATGTCTAGATCTATCTTCAACACCCATTGTCATCTCCATGTCTAGATCTTTCTTCAACACCCATTGTCATCTCTATGTCTAGATCTATATTCAACACCCTTTGTCATCTCTATGCCTAGATCTATCTTCAACACCCATTGTCATCTCTATGTCTAGATCTATCTTCAACACCCATTGTCATCTTTATGTCTAGATCTATTTTCAACACCCATTGTCATCTCTATGTCTAGATCTATCTTCAAAACCCATTGTCATCTCTATGTCTAGATCTATCTCCAACACCCATTGTCATCTCTATGCCTAGATCTATCTTCAACACCCATTGTCATCTCTATGTCTAGATCTATCTTCAACACCCATTGTCATCTCTATGTCTAGATCTATATTCAACACCGATTGTCATCTCTATGCCTAGATCTTTCTTCAACACCCGTCATATTTCCACATCAATAACTTGGTTTTATCTTTCTCAGTTTGTGACTTCTTCTCTGGCTGGATGTCTTGCCTCACATCTTCCGCTCTCTTTGCTTGAGTACGCAAAAGCAGGTGGAGCAGTTTCAAAGTTTGTAAAAGGACTGCAAGGTCTCTGATTATTAGGTTGACTAATAGTTGTGTTGATTTAAGGTCAACTCAAATGTTGTTGTGAATTTCAGTTTTACCCAAATGTTGTGTGAATTTAGGGTTTATCCTAATGTTGTGTGGAGGTCAGTTCTATCCAAATGTTGTGTAAATTTAAGGTCCTTCTAATGGTTGTGTGGATTTAAGGTCCTTCTAATGGTTGTGTGGATTAAGGTCTTTCATTTGAAGCAGGCATCTCCCTTAGAGACACTATCAAAATGAAATGCATTCTAACTATTTATCAAAATATTCCTTTCATACATATAAATACACATATTCATATGGAAAGTAAAAGACCACAGAAATTTTTTACTGAGACCTACAGTTTCAATTATATCAGATTTATACCATATACCAAATAAAAAATATATAGTTTGTAAATGTATCAAATCAGATTACTTTGAAATTCTTCTCAAATGCAGTTAACAAATGTTAAGACCTCTGTTGACACTATGTAAAAGATTAAAATGTCACATACTAATTTTACTGCTTGTGTACAGTTTGCACAGTGTCAAATACTTCAGATCAGACGATTGTTTGTTGAATTTTTTTTGTGTTTGCATTTATCCTTGAGGGAGAACAATAAGGTTTGATGGTTTGTGTGTGTATATCTGTGTGTGTGTGTGTGTGTGTGTGTGTGTGAGTGTGTGTGTCGTATCATCATGTATAAGTAGTTGCAGAATCCGTCTTGTGAGCAGTGACTCACAAGCACCAGCAAGTCTGTTCTGATTCTGACAGGATGTGTGTGTGAGTGTGTGCGTGTGTGTGTGTGCGCGTAAGTGTGTTTGGGTGTGTGTGCGTGTGTAACCCCAGCCACAGTCTGTGCACACTGCATGGCCCTGCGAAACAATGCTCTTTCGAAAAAGTCCAGATTGGGGCGGCAGCTGCTTTGTTTGGGGACAGCAAGCCAGACACACTTCAGACCCCCATATTGCGCAGGCCCCCAGCCTCCTCACACACACACACACACACACACTCTCACTTTCTTTGTGTCCCTTTTGTTGTTGGAGGACTACATTTTTTCAGCTCTCTCGTGGCATTCATGGGAAATCACAGCGGGGCAGCAGCTTGGATACTGAGATCCAGGTCATTAAGGAGCTCCTGTTCTCCCTACTTGTACATGCGTGCAGACACACACACACACACACACACACACAGAGACACACATGCTTGCAGACACACACACACGCAGACACACACATGCTTGCAGACACACACACACGCAGACACACAGATGCTTGCAGACACACACACACATACACACGCAGACACACACACTTGCAGACACACACACACGCAGACACACACACGCAGTTGCTGACAAACGCTAGATCTTACAAAGCCTGGAGTACACAGACCAGTTAGTGTTAACTGTCTGGCACAGTTGTAGATCTACAGATATACATATTTAGATTTACAGTAGACATATATAGGTGGACATTTAAGTGGAGACCATTAGACTTTGCATGCTGTCCATTCCCAATTTGTATATGACAAAAGTATGTCACTGTCTATGTGAAAGCAATGCTTTGTTGCTTCCTGTGTCGTTTGCGTAAAGTCTTTAGGGGCCTTAAAGCAGGGCCCCTGGGGCCCCCAGATTACTGTGTCTCTTTGCTCTGATGATGATGTGACACATGGCCCTTTTAAAGGGGTCACTGATCAATTAGGAGGCCGACCCATTAGAACAGTTCTCTCTTTGTCTAGGCCAATCACAGACTCCGACTCTTTGTTGAGGCGAATCAAAGACTTTCGCTCCTTGTTTAGGCCAATCACAGCTTCTGGCTGGGCACACAAGCGACACTTACTCCCAATTTGAGAGAACAGTAAGGTGGTGAGTGTAATAACAGTTCTGCATTAACCTGTAGGCATAATGCGTGTACAGCAGATTTAGCAGAGAGTCTGACTAGTAAGTCAAATGTGGACAACCACAGACGGACATTGACGGGTGAAGTAGGGGGAGTGACAAGTTGGACATTCTCTGCTGTTTCATGGCATTCATCTATGTTATCACAGAATCACACGATTGTGAATCTGTCAATTAAACTTCCATGATATCAATCTGTCACTTGTTTTGGTAGAAATGAAAGTGACATGTGCACTGTAGATTCAACAGCAAGACAACATCAGAAAAGGGAATGGTTTTGCAGGTGGTGGCCTCTGACAGTTGCTCTCTCCTTATCCTTCCTGACTGATTCTTCTATAGATATGTGTTTTGCTAGTGTCCTTGGCTGGGTGCTTTGTAAAACTGGTGATGTAAAAAGGTGCTTTATACATACATTTGATGGATTGATTGACACTACTAGTTGCAGGAGGAGGTACCTGCTTCCCATTAAAGTTGCACAGGTGGTCCAGCTCCTCCAGAATGGCACATCCATACGTGCCATCGCAGGAAGGTTTGCTGTGTCTCCCAGTACAGTCTTAACAGCATGGAGGACATCCCAGTATACGGGTCGGTACACAAAGACTGCTGAACAGGGACGTAGTCGGGCATCGACCCAGCAGCAGGACTGATATCTGCTAATTTGTTCTGGGACGAGCAGGAGGAGAACTGTTAGAGTCCTACAAATGACCTCCAGCGGGCTTCTGATGTGCATGTTTCAGACCAAACATCCAGAGACAGACTCCACGATGGTGGCTTGTGCTCACAGCCTAACAGTGCAGCTGGATTGGCCTTCCTCGGAGAACACCGGAATTGGCAGGTCCGCCATGGGCGCCTGGTGCAGCGGGCTCTGGGTTCCTCCTGGTGCAGGACGATGCCCGGCCTTCTGTACCCAGGGTGTGTAGACAGTTCCTGGATGATTAAGCCATTGATGCCACTGACTGGCCTTCATGTTCCCCAGACCTGAATACAATTGAGAACCTCTGGGACGTAATTTGCGGAGCATCTGACACCGCCAAGTAGCACCACAGACTGTCCAGGAGCTCACTGATGCCCTGATCCAGGTCTGGGAGGAGATCCACCAGGACGCCATCCACCATCTCATCAGGAGCAGGCCCAGAAGTTTGAACAGCCTGTGATTTGTATTGTTTACTTAGATTTTGGATGTGAGTTTGAATCTAGCCCTCAATCAGTTGGTGATTTTGGTTTCCATTAAACGTTGTTTCTGTCATTTTGTTCTCAACGAACAACAAAATGTACAGTCAAGACCTTTAACCTTAATATATTGTGTTCATCTAGACCCGATGTGTGATTTAAGTGGTCCCTTAATTCTTTGGAGCGGTGTATGTTTTGGCAGGTTGAGGTCATGCTAGACTGGGGACTGTTGTCGCAAATGATTCATTCCATTGTGTCTATCACTCTCATTGTTATTTGAGCAAACTAGATGGGCTCAAATGGAGTAAGCAAACATTCACATTGTATGATTATTGATTGTTGTCACGTCTCCACCTAGCGGCAGGCCCTCCTCTGGTTGCGTGTCCCCCCGGCATTCGACGTCGCCAGCCTTTTAGTCATCATCGTCCTTGTCTGTCCTGTTTCCCATTTCCTGTGAATGCATCCCTCCCTGATTCCTTCCAGCTGATTCCTATTGACTAGGTATATAAGCCCTCGTGTGTCTGGTCTCTGTGTTCGTTATTGTCATCTGTTGCTTGTGTCACGCACTGCGCTGCCTTGTGCTTCCTTGGAGAACTGGTCTCGTATGTGCATTGCACGTGTTTATTTTACTCGCGTAGAGTACGCGTTTAGTTGCTTTTGTCAAGGTGCAAATAAAACCTTGTTTCGATTTGGCAAATCTGCATTTTGGTTCCTTCCGTCACTGAGCATCACAATTGCATGGCAGAGGATAACAATGGATACTTGTACTGTACGTGTACTTGTATCTGTTCACATGTCTGTAGACCTATAATGGCTGATCAACATTCCAAGCGGTCAAATGCACATGTTAATGTCCTGATGAAGCTAGGGGGCTTTTTCTTCAAGGGCATTTCACTTTAAACAATCTCAATGTAAGTCCCATTGCAAAAACACACCTCAATTCTTAATTTTTCGGAGTTAATGAACAAGCTGTAAAACACAATATTACTGTGGGAACCTCTTAACACAAAAATGACTAGAAATCCCTTACAATAATCAGTGTTATGTTCAACGTCAACAATTTTAGAAGGGGACACATTTTAGGCTATACAGAAACATCAATACATGTTGTATGACTAATGACTAAGTAGAAACTTGAATGGATTATTTGACCATTTTGCATTCAAAGTGGACAACTGATTAGAAAACAACTCAATACTACACAGTACATTGCCTTCCTAGCATGTACAAACACTCCCACCACCTCCCATCCATCAGTTTGGTTCTGTGTTTTCTTATCATAGGGGTGGAAGGTCAGTACATACCTTCCTCATTACTCAGTGTCTGAGGACTGTTATTAATAATATTATGGTGTTGATATATTTATTAGTAGTCCAATGCCAAGTCCTGTAAAATAAACATGTTGGTGTTCATTTTCCAATAAATAATTAAGCTAATAAGTGGCATTTTCTGGCTAAATTAAATTAATGTTAAAACTTGAAACAGAGAAGTATGGGCAATCTTAAAAAGTGTGGCAACCCACACTTGTTTCCGTTATATGCTAAAACAATTCATGGGCTTGTTTTTACCAGATAACAATGTTATTTTTCATAAATGTATCTGGTTTGCGGCTTTTGGATGGAGCGCTACTGCTTTAAAGGGTCATTGTGCAGTGGTGTGCTTAGATTAAGTAGTAATGTAGTCATGATTTTAGGCTAGTTAGATAGTATGGGATTTTAAGCAGAACAGCTTTAAAGAAAAAAAGTGCTACAGGTTAAATGCATAGATATAAAATATAAAGTCATCGAACTGTGGCAAGCTGATATTTTGGGTTTTGTTTGACTTTTTTGTACTAAAGTCCAATGAGCACCGTCCTTACTACATCTGATGCCAAAGCAGCACTCCTCCGTCTGCACTTTATAAGCTCATGAGGTGTTGGTAAGCGGTTTAACTCTGGAATCCAATGACAAACGGATCATTTATAGGTGAAAGTAGAGTATGAAGAATGATAAAAAGAGAGTAAAAAGTTTGACATTAGATATTTTCAACATAACAAAGATAACATCTCTCTAAATGTCTGGGTTAAAGCCCCTACGACTTGTCTGCAAATGTTTTACAATTCACCCCCGGCTCCTCCACAGGCTTCGGTCCCAGGACTCGTCTGAGAGCGGCCGGTGAGCAGCGTGTGTTAGTTGGGTCACCCAGGGTCGTGAAAGGTCAGAGGCCGGATGTATGAGACGGATTCATGGGCCTGAAGAACCATCAGGAGGATGGAACAGGTCACGTCCTTCACCTGGGGCCGGATGTGGATTACCTCCACGTGGAAGGGACTGACCGCCAGGCCAGCCTGACGGCCACAGACAGACCCCGCGCGGGAGCCTCAGACGGGGGCGAGGAGGAGGTGGAAGGCACCCGGTGTAGCGTCAGCAGTAGCTGCGGTAGCAGTGTTTGCTGTAACTCCTCTGAGGAAAGTGCCGCGTCAGACAGCGAGGACGAGCGTGGGGCTCAGCATGGATCGGGCTCTGGCATCCACGAAACCCACCCTCGCCCGTGTCAGTTTGCTGGGCCGGGCCCTGCGCAGAGCCCCCCCACCAGACCCCCTAAACCCCCGACAGACCCCGTCAGAGAGTACCGGTACAAAATGGAGTTTGCCCTGAAGCTGGGCTACTCCGAGGAGCTGGTTTTGCTGGTGTTGAGGAAGCTGGGGCCTGATGCCCTCATTAACGACATACTGGGTGAACTGGTCAAACTGGGCGCCAAGACAGACACAGACAACGCTGGGGGTTCGGCCGCTTACCAGTCGCTCTCCTCCATGTCCTCATCCTCAGCCCGCTCCTCCTCTTCCTCCTCACTGGATTCCTGCAGGCAGGACTTCTCCCTGCTCCTACTGGATGACAAAGAGAACCTGAGGCCCGTGGTGCTGGATGGGAGCAATGTAGCCATGAGGTAAGTCAACTGCTGCTGAATTCAGACCCAAAACCTCCAACCGGTGGTGCTGTAACAAGACTCGTCATGTCAAAGCTTCTGTGTGTTGCTCAACAGTCACGGAAACAAGGAAGTGTTCTCCTGTCACGGCATCCAACTAGCTGTTGATTGGTTTCTGGAGCGTGGCCACAGTGACATCACAGTGTTTGTGCCCGCCTGGAGAAAAGAACAATCCCGACCAGACGCCCTTATCACAGGTAAACCTGCACATCCACGCAAGTTCCCCACAAAAGCCCCCCGAATGCCCATCCTATTTTATTAAAACCCAACCTCACACACATTATAAATCACCTCTTCATACCAACCTCAGTCTTGACTGTCAGTGACTGAGGACGTTCAAATATAAGGTTATTAACCCCAAACTTAACCACTTACTAAACTCAAATATAGTTTATTTAAATATGATTGAAAAAAATCTGTGTGTTTAATGTCAACTTTTTTTGTGTTTCATTAGAATTAATTCATATTAAATACACTTAAATACACAAAAAAGTGGAAAAGTACATTTATAAATCATGTCAAATGTGCTTACCATATGTACCTAAATGCTAATAAAACAATTATACAGGAGACATTTTAATCCTTAAATGCATTAAAATATTCATTTATGTATGTAGTAATATTAAGTATGTAAGTAATTAATATTATTTGTTCACTTGGGAAGTAATGTCTAAAGTAACAATTTACACCAATGACACTGTAGTTAAACACATTTTCACATACTAAAGGATCTGAGTAGCTAGCCAATCATTTTCTTAAGTAGTATAAACACATTTGAGCAGTATAAAAAAAATGCATTACATTGTATCATTTAGGATATTTACGATAATGATGCAACGTGCATTTTAAAAACGAGTAGTAGGCTTCAAACTTCAAGAATAACTTGTGCAGACTAACATTTTACTTCCAAGTCATTTGCATTTTACAACAATTCCAAAGCCAAACCCCGGTTTAACTTGAAAATGTTACGTTTTATACATTAACACCCATAAGATGCCCTCCGGAATTTCTGAGGTAAATCTAACAGTACGGAAAGTCAATTAGGGAGGAGACAAGTGATCTTGCCAAACTATTACAGAACTAATTCAAGAGGATGGGCAGGGACAAGAGGACTTCTTGTATCTGCCTGTAGTCTGCAAAATAACAAAACTAAATGTAAAACAAACAAAAAACTATCAACCCATTATATATCGAGAGCGAGAGAATATTTTTCATGTTTCTGGAATGACAGCATGTTTATAGCTTGTACTTTATATCTTTCTCCCCCCCCCTTTCAACGTGTCTGTTCCCTCCAGATCAGGACATCTTGCGGCGTCTGGAGAAAGACAAAATCCTGGTGTTCACCCCCTCTCGTCGGGTTCAGGGCCGTCGAGTGGTGTGCTACGACGACCGCTTCATAGTCAAACTGGCTTACGAGTCGGAAGGCATCATCGTATCCAACGACAACTATCGCGACCTGGCTAATGAGAAGCCGGAGTGGAAGAAGTTCATAGATGAGCGGCTACTAATGTACTCGTTCGTCAATGACAAGTAAGGAAGCTCCACCAACGCAGTGGCCTTAGAGCCTCCTACTAACAGTGTCTGGGTTTGTCCTTCCAGGGAGATTGATACGCACATGTTGAGATGTCAGCTGATTATGGGTGGTTGTGTGTCCAGGTTCATGCCTCCTGATGACCCTCTGGGTCGCCACGGTCCCAGTCTGGAGAACTTCCTGAGGAAAAAACCAGTGATCCCAGAGCACAGGAAGCAGCCCTGTCCCTATGGTAACACCTAGCCATACTTCCTTACCCAGTGTTTACCGGGCGTGTTGAAAGTGTCCAAAGCTAACCCTCCTCCTTCCTCAGGGAAGAAGTGCACTTATGGACACAAGTGCAAGTTCTACCACCCGGAGCGAGGCAGTCAGCCGCAGCGCTCCGTGGCAGACGAGCTCCGCGCCAGCGCCAGGAACTCCTCTTCCTCACCCGTCTCTTCTTACAAGAGCCTGGGCGACGGTCCGACGGTGAAAAGTCACAGCATGCCCAGCAGCTCCGGGGCGGAGGTGCTCCTCGTCCCCCGCCGAGCCCCACTGAAGAGGCAGTCCGACCCCGGCGCGCGCACCCACTCCTTCAACGACCTGCTGGACGAGCGGCTGGGCGGGAGGACCAAACCGGATGCCCGCAGAGGGAGCGGCAGCAGCTGTGGCAGCCTCCTGGCCTCCTGCGAGTGGAGAGACCACAGGGCATCGGGGCTTGGTCACTCTGAGTCGTACCCCACCTGTGAGTCCCCTGAGCTGGACTTCAACTCCCTGATGGGGGCCTACTCCAGCCTGAGCCTGGTCGTGCCGCGGAGCCCCGAGAGGCTGTTCCCGGCTGACTTGCGTATGGGTTCGCTGGCATCGGATTGCAGCAGTGAGGACAGCCTGAGCTCTGAATCCTTCTCCCCCGACCCCCTGCTGGAGGACGGCATCAACTGCCGCCGCCACCACCACCACCCCCATCACCATCACTGCACCAGCCGCTACCCACATCACCCCAACCACCCACACCCACCACCTGGTCTGAGCCAGCAACTCCATGGAGGAACGCATCACGGCTACCAACTTGCTCAGAGCATGGGGAGGCCACAGGGCTTCAGCCTGGAGGATCCTCCACCCTCCCTCCACCACTTCAATGCCAATCTCTCTTACCTTCCTCTCCATCTTCAGCACCCATCTGTAGGGAGCCACTCTGGCTGTTCCAGCAAATACATTTCCCAACCTCCACCACAGACGTCCAGCCCTCTCTCCCCCGCACATGGCTCTTCTCTGGGGCATAACCTGGGAGGCTCCACCTGGCAGGACAACAAAAGCCTCCAGAATTCCCGGCTCTTCAAGCTCTCCCCTGTCCACTCAAGGAGGACCTACTCTGGCCCCGAAGAGGAGCAGCGGTTGGCCGGCTGGGACCCTCACTACCAGCAGCTCCCCCAGCCCTGCTACGAGCCATTCCTCAACCCGAGCTTGCCAGAGGGCCGCGAAAAACTCTGGCATTCACCCTGGCCAAGAGGAATTCACTCGGCCCATCCTAAACTCCCTTCCTCCTCCCATATTCTCCCTCCACCTCCTCCCCACCCCTCCACAGGGTCCCAGCACCAGGATCCGCCCACTCTGGGCAGATACCAGGACATGAGGGAGAAGGTGTTTGTCAACTTGTGTAACATCTTCCCCCCAGAGCTGGTGAGGGTGGTGATGGGAAGGAACCCCCATATGATGGATGCACAGCAGCTGGCTGCGGCCATTCTGGCTGAGAAGTCCCTGGCTGGTTACTGAATACTGACACATCTTTAAACAGTGACACAACTCTATGGTACTGGCAAAAACCGTCGACGATACAGGAGGGGGGAGTTTCATAAATTTCATTCAAATTATATTTAAAAAAGTAATATTTGAGCTTCTTTATTGTGCTGTCACTGTTCTACTCGTTGGTTTCTGTTGTGCGGTATTAGACCACATTCAGCACTTATGGTTATTTCAGGAGACTCTTTGAATAGGATTTGTTTCTTTAATATGTTTTGAATTGTTTCCATAGTTTTGTTATATTTTATGGCACTTTTTCATATTTTTAAAACATTTTTTCTTTTTTGAGCAATCATATATTTAAGAGGGGTCAAGTGTTTCAGGGTGCGTTAGGAGCAGTCAAGACCGTGAATTCAGGGATTCTACATCTTGGGTATGAAATTCAAAAAATACTGTAATTTGTTCATCAGAGTTTTGCTAAAACATGGTAAATGTAATAGATTTCAAGAACGTCCACTTCTGAGAAATCAAAGGAACTCCAACTGTTAAATCTGGAAATCTATGTAACTTTAATCTAAGACCCAAATCCCTGTTTACCCTGAAAGACAGTAACTTTCCTTTCTGGGTAGACTCATGATGATTACTTCTGGGTGATTGCGATATTCCATTTTATAATCATTTTTTCTTTGTCCTCCAAAAAACATTCTGGCCATTGAAATCACAATGGTCCTTGAGGATATGCAAACCAGTGTTGGCGCACCAAGGATTTTTATTTAAACGTCCAAATGTGTTAATTTATTATTGTCATTTTTGTTATGTGTTAAAGGGGTTCTCTGTTACTAGGGTATTATTACAAGAGAAAACGTGTAATGGAAAGACTGCTCTAATGCAACTGGGACAGGGTATTTCTTGTTTCTGGCTTCCATTGCAATTTGCCAGTTTCCCACAGTGAATTGGAATAGTTGGGCAATTCGCTTCTCTCAATTTCTTACTCCTCGGCTTTTGTTTCCTTTTTTAAACCAATTGGACAAGGACAAGAGAGTAGGTGTAAAGCGAGAGGAGACGAGGAGTAAAAAATTAAAAGGCGATGGTCATTTCTGTGATGGGAAGAGACTCCCAGACAGCACCGAAAATCCATAACTACGGTAACTGTCTAAAACACTCTGTCAGCAGTGGTGACCTGACCACCACTCACTTTAGGGGCTGACTGAATGCCTGTCCTTGTTGATGCAAATTGTATCCTATTAAACCAGATCATTGTGTTATATGAGAATATTTATTTTTAAAAGTATTATGTGACGTAACTGTCATATTTATTACGGTTCTAAGATATATTGTGGGAATAATGTATTGGGTTTAAAAAGGTATTTGGGGAGGAAAAGCATAAAATGCAATTTCTTCCGACTGCAGTATTGTGATTAGAGATGAGGGAGAAAATATAGGTTGTGATTTATTTTTACTGGCAAATGCTAATGTGCTTGCTTGCAGGATGGTGATGAGTTCATTAATGGCTGATTGTGATGGGGAAGCTTAGATTGATGGTGAAGCCTGGGATATGTTTTTCACCATCAGTACACATCAGAACTTCTCAGCTCTCCTAACAGTGAAACACAGCAGACTTTTAAAAATTAAGCAAATGTTTTTTACACTGACAAAACGTAATTTGGTACTTTTTCTTTACTATGTCCGTTCAACGCAGTGGTAGAATTGAGGTCAATCGCCGATAGTGTTCCTTTTTGATACCGTGCAAGCGTGTAAGTCCGAATAAAACAGTCCCCCAAGACATTGCGTCTTTCACCTTCTCAGAAGAGCCTTCTACAGGGCACTGTGTGCCGGTCTGGGTCGGGTTCAGACCCAGAAGTGTCTCACCATGGCACTGTGCTTTTAAAACATATTAGATGATCAAATGAACCATGTTTGGTAAAAACAAAAAAAAGATATATGCGCCCTCCATTGTTTTAAGAGGCGCTTTGTAATTATCGGATGTTTATCCTATTCATCAGCATAGACTGATTTGCCCATTCAAAGGTTTTGGGGTGGTTTCCCGCGGTGTTTCAGGACATTTCCGTTCACCTTTTCTATAATTAAAAAACCATTGATGATGCAACTTTATGTTCTTACTCTTTCGATCATTTGTCATTTTGGAATTTGGATCTGGAATATTTAATGTTTCTGACTGGTTAGTCTATTATACTATTTGAATGCGCTGTTGTTATTAGTTTGTCTATTTCCAGGGCAAACAATTGTTACATTTTTTTACAATGTCAGTTATAATTTATGCTCATGTATTTATCACTGCTGTGCTTTAAACCTAATAATTTGTGCTACAAGAAAACTGTTAAATATCTGAAAAAATATATTTAAAAAAATAAGATTGTATGTTGCAGTATTCCGTCATTGACCAAAATTATCTATGTTGTGGGAGGTTGATGTGGCTCTTTTCATGGGTCAACAGTGGCCATTTCAAGCCAAATTATAATGGAGAAAATGGAGAACAGGAACTGCGACGACATGAGGCATTGTTCTGTACGTGAATCAGGGGACAAAACCAATTAAAACAATGAGCTTTAGGTAATGTGATCCCAGAGCATTTCCCTCTGATTCTCTTGCCTTACATGCTGATTCAGGGAATCGTGGCCAAATGGGAAGTGTTGTCTCCATGTTATGATTATAGAGCAATAAAACCCTCTTAAGCTTTTAGGTGCTGCCATCGTGTCTTCATTTTCAGGTGCGGGATGGTTGTGTTGACAAAATGGACCTAAGATTTAGTTATTTATAGGACTTAATTCACCGATTTTTTGTTGTATTTGATTCACCCCGTGATGACATGGCAAAAACAGACATTTGTGCAAACGTAATTAAAATAAACGTTGTTACACCAGACATTGGTTTTCAGTCCTAATAGTTACATTCTGGTCTTATCAGAACATATACTCTTTTTTTTTCCAACTCCTCCAGGAGACACAACATAAAACTTTTAATCAGGCGTGGCTTTGTATCATAAGAGCCTTATTATTTGAGTGCTATTGAGGTGGTTGTTCTTGGGACAGGTTCTCCCATCACTGCAGAGCGGTTCTGTGTGGACATTGGTTCACGGGCATCCCTGTCCAAGGCCCTGTTGCTTAGTTTGCTGGAATTGAGACCAGCTCAACCGAGAGACATGGTGATTCCACACTTCTTCCATTTCACGATGTTGGGGCCCGTTGTTATCCTGGGATCTTCTAATGTTCTAATGATTTGTTCGGCACATTCGCTAAGGATTTGAGCTGGTGAACGCATGTCTGCCACACAGAGGAAAGAACAACCTACATTATTAAATAAATATATATATATCAGATCCAACAGCAGCCAGCAGCAACATTTAGCATCTGCAGGTACAATTAGCCTAAGAACAAGCGTCTGTTCATCATGGTGAATGAAACATGCACATCTTTTGGGGAGTACTAATATTACCTGCCTATATCGTTTCGATTTACGCGGCGGAAGGGTATGTTGGAAGCTGGGGTCTTTCAGGGGAGAGAATGCTAAGTTCCGGCTCTGCATTCACTGTTAATGTCTTCGTGATTAAGTGGTCTAACAGATAGATTGTATGTGTAATACAATGTTATGAAGATATTAAAAAAAAAAACTATATGATCACACCATTGAAGTACTTAGGTATCATTATTATAATGCATATGTTAAAATTGTAAGAATTCACATGGTCACGTGGAATTCAGCAGATATTAGTTGCATTGCTGAAGAAAACAGTATGTACAGATACAAGTGAAAACTTTTACACAATGTGTTGAAATCTCCAGTGTCTCCAGAAACAAATACCTTGCTGAGAAATGAAAGCGCTCAGGGAAGTTCAAACATCCGGTTGACATTGTCCCGATTCTATTACCACACACAAATCGTTACATGTAGTTGTTTGTTGTTTGTTTAAAATGTAATATTCTGCTATTAGACATTGTGCATAAGTCATAGTGACAACATGTTTTAAAGCTTGAATCAAAGTCAATTCATAAATACTTTTAAAAATGTATTTAAAAGTATTTTAGACTCACGTTGCCCAAACAATGACATTGGGTTCTACTAAATCCTCTAGACCTCTTCCAAGGATTCCCAGGGCAAAATCTGTTTTTGCTGGTCATTTGCATTTTTTCTACTGGACCAGACAGCAAACACCCCACATGAGAACCAGTGGTTTAGACAAAATGTATTATGCACATAGCTCAGCTAATCAACCCTATATAACTTAGCATGGCACGAGCTCGGTCCGCATTGCTCTTCAGCTTTGACGGAACCAACTGATTTGGATTTTGGATTTCGCATCAGATAATTTCTTGTTTAAATCCGGGGTCATTATGAGTAGATTGGTTGCTGCCGCCTGCCAAAAATTGGAGACCAACTCACATGACATGAATAAGGCTACGTCACACCAAACAGTCTGCGCTGTCCGGTACAGATTCATCAAACAATATTTTGTGTATTATCACGGAGTTTAGCAACAAGTAAGTAGAGGTGAGCCAGCTTCACGAAACATTTACTCTGGTGACGGGCAAGACATGACACTTGCAAGGGACACACAAGTCCAGATAAGTCACCATCCCGTTCATCTTCACGCTCTTGTCGGCTAACTATGGCAAGGCATGACTCAGAGTTAGTGTCTGATCATCACTTACATGTTTGTTTTCTACACTAATGGTAGGACAGGTAATACTAAACGAAGTAGGCGGCAGTAAAGAGCCAGAATGTAAAAAAATTAATCCAACTAAATGTTTTTGTTTTTATAAAAAAAAAAGATTTTTTATGACAAACCAAATTAGTAACATATGGTATTTAATCCTTTACATACAAGCTTGCACGCAACATCAACAAGTTTTTAATGGCATTTTGTCCCTCAATGAAAGATCTCAACCAATTCCTGTTTGCATTACTTTTTCTAACAACTGACATGCAAGCGTTAAATGATCCTATGTTGAAAGACAGGTTGGTTTTGACAAGATATGTTGCTTGTGTCCATATTGGGTGATTCCAGACATGGGCGGGCAGAGCAGTAAGCATGGAGTGATTTGATTGGCCAACCGCTAGTGGGCAGGGCTTTGGCAAGGCTTGGTGGGCAGTCATTGAATCCACAGACCTCTGGCCTTCTTGCAAGTAGGGATTTGGGAGAACAGGGTGGCATCGGGCCGGTTCTGCAAAACACTCCAGCAGGCCGGACGGGCAGGTCTCACATGGACTCAAACTCATCGATGCGCTGCTTGGTGTTGCCCAGGCGGATCTGACGCAGGGTCTTGTACTTGTCCCGCCCGGCCTTCACGTTCTCCGCGTGTAGCAAGTCGTTCTGGGTCTTCATGGTGTCGTCCCGGGCCTGGGACAACTCTGAACTCAGGGCCTGACGGGAGGACAGAACACACTTCACATGGATGTAGCTAACCATAACATGCCATAACAGACACAACCCAGACCTAACCAAAACACGTCATAACATGACAGACCTAACCATAACACATCATAACATAACAGACCTAACCATAACACTTTATGACATTACACGTCAAAACATAACAGACCTACTAGGCCTAACCATAATACGGCATAACAGAACTAACCATAACATGTCATAACATAACAGACCTAGACCTAACCATAACACAACAGACTTAACCTAGACCTAACCATAATACGGCATAACAGAACTAACCATAACATGTCATAACATAACAGACCTAGACCTAACCATAACACAACAGACTTAACCTAGACCTAACCATAATACG
>JACXGK010006662.1:0-27987 GCA_016801125.1 Novumbra hubbsi
ATAGCCGGTACTGAAGAGCACATTGTGTGTGTTACCTGGTAGTCATAGCCGGTACTGAAGAGCACATTGTGTGTGTTACCTGGTAGTCATAGCCGGTACTGAAGAGCACATTGTGTGTGTTACCTGGTAGTCATAGCCGGTACTGAAGAGCACATTGTGTGTGTTACCTGGTAGTCATAGCCGGTACTGAAGAGCACATGGCTGGCAGTGGGGTGCCACTCCACCAGGCCCACCCTGCGACTGTGACCCTGCAGCTCCTTCCACGGAACCGTCATGTTCTTCAGAATACCTTGGGGAGGGATGTCCCAAACCTTCACCTGTTATAACCAAAACACACACACACACTTCAGAGGTAACCACGGATTGGGGTCACTCGCTGTCAAACCTAAAGGCAAGGAATTTGCAGCAGATATATACAACGTAAAGATGAGTGAAAACTCTCCAACAAGTCGCTGGGGGTTTAGTCCCGGGTCACGTCACCAGGTTTAGTCCCAATCAAGACAAGAGTGTGTATGTGTGTGTGTGTGTGTATACACACTACTGACCGTGGAGTCCTCGGAGCAGGAAGCTATACAGCAGTCGTTAAAGGGGTTCCATTTGATGTCCAGAACATTGCCTCTGTGGCCCGAGACCTTCGGGTGGTGGGGGTCCACCTTCCCCGTCTGATCCACACACAAAACATTGGGAAATGACTGTCAAGGTTGAATGTGTGTGAACAACCTGATGAGACCATTCAACAGAAGTTCTAAGGTCCAGTACTCAAAGACCAACCACGTCAGAAGAAATGATTGCCCAGGAACAAGAAGAAGAAGTTTGACTCCTGTTGGCAAGTCAGGACAGGTAACCCATCTGTCTAAGCATATCAAATGACACCTCACTAAACAGCTGACAGACAAGTCTATGCAACACAACTTAGCATGCCCTTCAACAGCCAGAAGACCAATGAACAAATAGCCAATGACAACTGCTAAGTTATATATATATATATATATATATAACCTAGTTATACATCCGTGGCCACGGGGACACATGAAGTGGTTCTGGAAGAGAACGGTCTCATTTGGACTCCTCGTGAATTAGTCTAGACACCATTTACCAAAAAAGATCAGCAGCAAATGTGACCACGTTCAGGAATGCTTAGAACGATCCACACTACTAGTAAGTGTGGTACTGCAGATACAGTTCGCCCTTATAATCACATTTGACCGACAAGTCAAGCAGATCAAGAATGCAGTAATTCAAGGCCATCAGTTAACGAGCATACTGTCCGCAGTGAGAAAACAGGTGTATACACAATGCCCTGCAGTGTGTTTATAAGGTGTGTTTGGGTTGCTAGTATGGCAATACCCAGGCTAAAAAGATATCATCAACCCTTCGTGATTACATAAACAAACACACACAGACAACTGTTTGTCTTTCTATCCTTGTGGTGACCTGATCTATCTTCCCTAGCCCTAAACCTAACCTAACGTTTATGCCTAATCCTTAGCCCTAACCGTTCAAACCTACACTTAAAAGTAACACTGACACAATACCAAGGTTAAAACTAGAAAACGGTATGACAAACACGACAGAACCAGGCAACACATGATGACATGACCAAATTCAACTGTAACGAATTGTTAAGCTAATTGTCTCTTTTAAAGCTGTTGCTTAAAGAGGTTTTATATCAAAGAAAAGCAGCATGTAAAATATTTTGTATGTATTATACATTTTCTTCTTCCAGAAACTACAGAAGCATTACACTTTACATGTCTCTGTAAGTCTTTATTTAAAAAACAAATCCCCAACAAAAAGTACCAATTCCTTCAGCACACTTCTTTTGTATAATTCAAGATGTATACAAGTAGCAATTTACATTTTCTCACTTGCTTGCTGATTACGAACCACAAACAAAACGCAATCACAGAAAGCGTGCGTCCCAAACACATCCCACAACTCCTCTCGTCAACACAACGTGGGCGGGGACTCACGTGATGGACAGGAAGGACCAGGAAGGACCCGCCCCCGGCGCACTCAGTGATGACGGCAATGAAGCGCGGGTTGACGGCGCAGAAATGGTTGTCCTGGACGCTCCGCGTGATGGGCACGCCGTCATAGCAGTTCTCCTTGGTGGCCGCCTTGCCGAACACGTGGCGGAACTTGGAGCTGCGGTACTGAGGGCGCCATGTCATCTGGGGACCAGGGGGGCAAATCAGACCCACATCTAGCACGGGACATCTAGACACATGTGACACAAAATGTGCTGACAAAAAACACAGTGGCTGTAATGGTACTTTAACAGGTTAACAACGAAGTGTGTGTATGTGTGTGTTATGAACGCAGCGTTTTACCATCGCCGCATCAATTCAAGAGAGTTCAACGAACACCGGGCTAAATACTGTGGGCTCTTGGACAAAGCCCCACTAGCCAACCGGTGTCCCTGCACGGTCATGATTGAGGAATTACAGAAGAGGATGACGGCCCTGATATTACCGTAACGCAATAGGAGAAAACCGAAAGCCTTTTCCTGTTAACATTCACGATAAGGTCGCTGTTACATTTCCCTTTAAGGTTGGCTTCTGAATGCTAAACTAATCTACAACTAGGGGCCTCCTGTACTTTGAGCCGATGGGATATGAGCTGCTGTCGCCTGGAAATGTCAGGTTACGTGTATTGAACTTGTACCCAACAAGGTTGAAAGCCTGCTGGTTTTCATCTGTACCTCATCATTCATGTCCCCAATCTGGTTACCCTGGTCTAAATCAGTCCCTGGTAAAAGGGAACACTGAAAAAAGTAAGGGACCTAAGCTATAGCTCCATGACAAATTGCATATCTGTTTTCCCTGGAAATACAGACGGTGTCAGTATAAATATACATGTCAACAAGGAAGGCGATGACATAATTTTGGGGGGACAGAAGCATAATGAAGCCATTAGGAGCCCAGCGGGCCGGTGCTAGGCCGGTTGGTGCGGGCGTGGCCACAGTGGCCCGCTGGGCAGAGGCCTCAACCGAAGTAGAGAGAGAGAGAGAGAGAGAGATGGAGGGTAATAACCTTTCCCATCCATCAGCTTGTCTTTGTCTCTGTAGACGTGTGGCCTTATCGTCTTACGCCCCCAGGCGAGCCTCAGAACGCAGTGGAGTTCTGGAATTTTCTCCACCTGAAGGGCGATTCATTAATCTCTTGCAGGTGTGAGAATAAGTTCAACCGGCCAACAGATGGTTCACACAGTAGCACCTCTGCAAAGAGCCAGCGATTTCTTCTGTCGGTTCCAAGGCGTCAGGTAGGACATATTAAATCTCCTGACAATGTTTTTACTTGAAAACAAACCAAAGCCTACAGCCACAAACTGCATGTGAACACAGAAAGCCAGAGTATATAAGTAACGTATTTGATGGCATGAATAAATATCCTCATCAATAAGACAAAGGTCTTATCAAAACAGGGGCTCTCTTAGTTCTTCCTCAGGGAAACATTTCATGTCATCGTGTTCTTATAGAAAACGTGTTTCTGATTGGTTCAGGTGTAGAGAGCAGACATAAGGTTGTTCTGGACCAAGGCTCTCCATTTCCTCTCCATTACCACAGATTGTTATCTCTGAGAGCAAAAACCTTGCACCTTGTTCTTCAATAACAATTCCCTTTTAGGGTGAGGGTGTTGAAAGTGTCAACAAGCGTTGAAGCAGCCGTAACCGTGAAGGAAGCAGCCACACATTTGAATACATTAAAATAATAACACATTCCAACAATTTAATAACAGGCTCCATTGTACGTCACAAATTGACCTTTTCTACGGCACACACTTCTATTCATATTCAGTAAGGCACAATGAGCCTGTTGTTTTTTTCTCGAGACCTTTATTGAAAGTGGGAATCATTTGGAGACAGGTGAGCCTGGCCTATTGGTGGAACTGAGAGGGTCACCGGTGGAACACAGCTCTGCCATCTCAGGAAGCAAACAGTACACCCCTCGTAGCCAAAGCACAACGAGGGAGCTGATGGACTTACTTCTTGAAGCCTCAAGCTGTCTGTACTTTGCAGACAACAACAACTTTTCATGAGGAAGACTCATGCTGTGGACCAATGCCTGGTTCTCTGGGATTGGACACGGAGCATCCGATGAGCGCCTCCGGACGATTAATCTAGATCTTTATCTGGGCTGCATCTTTAGACGATGGCGTAGCTGTAATATGCACTCCGATTCAACTTGTATTTTACATATTGTCACATTACAATTACTACAACAGTGAGGCCATTTTGCGACAGCTGGTTCAATGTACAGTCTATTCTTAGTCATCATTTGCAGTTGCGTGCTTATTGTCTACTGATGTGATCTAAAGGCTGTTTCGAGAATTCTTATAGGCCTCTCGTGGGAATCGAACCCCCAAACCTGGAATTGCAAGCACCATGCTCTAACTGAGCTACATGGGACATAGGTACTCCTGTGATGTCTTGATTAGGCATTGCCACCGTACAAATAAAAATAATTTATAAAGTTAAAAACGGCCACCAATTCACACCAACATTAACAAGTGAAGACGTAATCAACGAAACCCAAATATGACTCAGACACCCACACCCTCGTGACTGAAGGGTCCCAACCCTCGAAGGGTGCTGTGTTTGGTCACGGCGGGTCGGCGTGGTGACATCCGACGGCTACACCGGGTGGCTTCGTGGCCCGTCAGTCGCAAGCTCAATATGACCAGGACAGATTAGCCTGTTTGGGCATCTTGGAGGACTCGCGTGAGCACCTCCACCGCGAAGCGAAGCACCTCTTGGCAGATGACGAGGCCAACCACAGAATGTGATCCACTTCGTGTTCGTACAACGACCAGCCCCTCGTCGTGGGAGGATAGATGATGCTGCGAAATAAACCTCGGCAAGACGCGTAGGACCAACATAAAAGACCACGTAATGACGCCTTTTTCATACACGCGTCACTTCCAGCCATCTGTTCGTGAGTCCTGTGCGAGCCGGGAACGTTAGCATCTCAACAGAACTCAGGATTCTCCATAGGTCATAAAACACCCCTCTACCTGACTAGCTGAAGCCCAAATGGCACAGAATCCCTACGCAGAGTAGTACAGATGAGAGCCCTACAGGCCCCTACAAGGCCTGTCAAAAAGTAGTGCACTATATAGGGTGCCGTTTGGGATACACCACAAGGAGGAGGGCAAAGTTCACATTACGTTGAGATAACATCTCTATTGACTTCAGGTTGAGTTGGGCTAAAGACTAAAGACTCCTGCAGACCTCGATTGCATGGCACATTGAACCATCTGTCTTGTGCAGTGGAACGGGTGTACTGGCATTCTTCTAGTCTTTCACTTAGGGATTTCTTGTGCAAAGAGCAGTTATACTATCCCATGACCGAGTGAAATGGGTGAATTTCGGATCCATCACAGTATGCCGATCATAACACTCCAATGGGACAGTATCAAGAACATGTTTGTGTCTGGCACCGCTCCAGTTGTTCCATTTCAGCCCTGACCCTGTCCTCGGAGTGACTAAATCTACTTTTCCTCAGAAAAAGCATCAACTGCACCTCTCCATGGAATACCCTGCGTCTACACCTCTGCATGAAAACCCTTATACTACACCTCTCAATAAAAACCCATATATTAATAACCTCTCCCTACAAAACCTATTATACCGCACCTCTCAATAAATCTTCTGAAACTACACCTTTCAATAAAAACCCCTATTCTACACCTCTCCATACAAAACCCTGAAACTACGCCTCTGCATGAAAACCCTGAAACTACATCCCTCAATAACCTCATTAATAAAAATCTTGTGCCCAGTTAAAGGAAAGATGTTATGGAATTAAGAGTCACAGATTTCCTGGTGGATGTAAGCCCCACCCACTTTTATACAGCTGGCAGGACATATCATCCAGTCAGAGGGCAGCTGAACGAACAGAACCCAATTCCGGGTTGTGCATTTGGTTTCACTTTGGACGCTACATTACCGTGGGGCTACAGAGTCAAGTCAAAGCCCACCCCCACCCACACACTTCTACATGAACCAAATAAATAAAATATCTGTCTTCCTTTAAAACCACTGTCAGAATCATGTTTCAGAAGGACCCAACGTCGACCTCACCGCCACAACAACCCTCCCGAATCTCAAGACATCAAACATATTTCTCTGTTGCACCCTCAAAGCCAAGCTACAAACCGCCCATCTTTCCCTCAACGTTTGGTCTGCTGTGTCTATGACGATTTATAAGGTGTAGGTTTACCATTCAAATATCTTTGGAGCGACTGATGTTTCCAGCTTGAGAGCCTGTCGGGCAGGCTGGGGGAAGGGGATGTGTAGAAGGGAGGTAGATGGAGTGGGGGAGGGCCATTGTTGGGGCGCCTGCCGTGTTTTGTAACCACTCAAAGTGAAACCTGAGCTGGAGCTCATCCAGGTGAGCGTGTGAGTGTCTACGTCCCTGTCAGACATGATAGGGCCCTCAGACTACAGCCACACGCTACAAGCTCTCGCCCCCTGTCACAGGAGACGACGCGGCCCGTTCAAAACGCCGGCAGGCCCCTGTGTGGAAGGTGCGGGGGGGAACAACGCGCCACTGAGGTACGAGACGACCACTGGGCAGGTGTGTGCCGAGCGTGGGCCCGCCAGGGGGAGAACGGGCGCGAGTACGGCCTGGAGCTGGTGAAACCGAACACTGCCGTGGGAGCTTGAACTCCACCGCCCCGCGGACCGGGAAACTCCCACCACTGCTACGGTAACGCGCTGGAGGTGTAGAAGGTGAATTACTAAGTAACTCGCACGGATTACAACAGGCCAAGTAGCATGCGATTCTGTGCTACCGAGGTACAACGGCATTACATTTCCGTGTTATCACCATTCCTCGCCATTGTCTCTGTTGAACAAAGCATTATATACCCAAATGAAACATAACATGCCCCCCCCCCAAAAAAAATGTATGTTGTGTTGTTTGCGCAACTTCTGATTTACAACTATTTTTTCATGATTCAATCTAGCAAACGCATGTGTTAATATGAGTATGTGCACCCATTAAGGAGCATTCCTAAAATACGAGAATTGTATTTGCCTTCTGTGAACAAATTAAATTCAGGTTGCATACTGGATCTAGATCTAGTGATTTTAATTCAGGTACGAAGCCAGATCAGAACAAGCATTATTAAATATGCTGTTAATAAGCTGGTTATGGATCTAGAGACATTCAAATCCAGAGCAATTAATTAGGACATCTGTATTTTTATGGTCAAGGGACATGTCTAGTGACGAGGGATCAATGATTAACCCAGGTGAATGAGGTTTAGTCGGGTGTGGTTTGTCCAACAATACTAGGCCTACACACACAAACACACGACTGGGAATGCTCCCATTAAAGACCAACACTAACCCCTCACAATAAAAATTACACACAGACATGATGGCTCAGTGCCCCGAAATTACATCAAATAAGAGATGAGGAAACCCAGAGTGGCGTAGGCCTCGTGGGCCTCTTCCACGCCGTGCACAGAGCTTAGTAGTACCAGAACACCGACCCGGCCATTAAAAACCCATCTGGGATTTTACACTTTACTGATACAGCACTGGGACGTCCCAGTCCTCCCTGTCCTAAAACTGTAACAGCTCTTTCTTTTCATATTGACTTTTCAGTTGAAGCTGAGTTTGCAGAATGCTACCGCGGACAGTGTTTTCTAAAGGAATACAGCAATGAAAACCTGAAGGAGATGTTTGTATGTATATATAATATATCTCTAATAAAGCACACACACTTCAAACAGGTCCCAAGACATATGGTTGTGTGTCTTGTTGGAGCTTGCCTTAGATTTTCAGGAGCCATAAATCTGCAAACCATAATCACCCCGTTTCTCAGCTGTCTCTCACCACACACACACACACAGGGTGAGTTCACTAATGCCAACACACGCGGTCTCAACCACGTCACAGGACAATTGTGAAGAACCGGGCAAACGTCAGATGAGTTTGAAAGAACAAATGAGCAGCTAAAAGTGAAAGCGGAAGACGAAGCAGGGAGAGATCCCTTCGTCCTGAGCGGGGCTGGCCAACTCACCCTGTCTAGTCAAGTGCAAAACGACAGCCGGGGCGAAAGGAGGGGGAGAAAATGCAACTCCTCGAGCGAGAGGGAGCAGGTGCTGTCGATCCGTTTGCCTGTCGCGTCCAGAAGGTTTGGCAGTAAATCCCTCGTCTTCCCTGTCTGAGGCACATGGGGTGAGACAGCCACCCAGAAACACGGAGGCTTTAGTGGGAGAATATCCTCCAGCCGAGTCCAGTAGAGTCCCAAAGACACAGTCCAACCAGAACCCTTCCGACCACCACAAGTCCCTCTGAGAAGAGAAGAAAACCAAGACCGCACGCTGAGACAGAGACATACACAGTAGCCGGGACTGTGTTGGGTGTGTGTGGTGTGTGTGTGTGTGTGTGTTTGGGGGGAGGGGGGTCAGTGGGAGTAGAGCAGGAGAGAGAGCATGTGTGTGTGTATGTACACTCCCTAAAAGGGTGGTGCCTAATGCAGTGACGGAGTGAGGAAAAAGTAAAGGGACAGAGAGCGAAAGAACAAGAGAGAGAGAGAGCGAAAGAACAAGAGAGAGAGAGAGACAGAGAGACAGAGAGAGAAACAGAGAGAGAAACAGAGAGACAGAGAGAGAGACAGAGAGAGAAACAGAGAGAGAGACAGAGAGAGAGACAGACAGAAACGATAAGAGATAATCAGAAACTCCCTCCTCGTCCTCAGTGCACCACTCCCCCCTGCTCCACATCATCGGTTGTGTCAGGAATCCTTCTCCATCTTTCACTTACCAGAAATAGAGAACATAACCGGTGATCAAGAAACAAGTCAGACAACCACTTCAGGACCGACGATGACCTAATACAAAAGCCAATGGCTATGGAGTAAGATTTCACAAGGTAATTAGACATCCACTGTCTCAACGCAAATTGCGCAACACCATGATACAGGAGACAGTCTTCAGCTACATCATGCGAGTCTTACTCTAAAGAAGAGAAGGCCTTATCTCTAAGCCTGTTTTCTGTCATCAGTGGGGGAGAGGGTAGACCGACTCATCTGTAAATGAAAGGCCACCATCCAGCAGGAAGAACAGCACACACTGCACAATGTGGTCATGTAAAATGAGAGAGGCTGGTTTGGCCACCAGCCAACAATTCACCAAACTCCCTCCCCGTGGGTTGCCTTGACGGGCAGGCATTGGTAATCACTACACGTCAGCCCATGTCAAAGACATTACATAATGGCACAATTTGCAGTGGAGGCCAGGGGAAAGTGGCTAGGCTACAAGAAGCGGTCAATATGAGATACGTGGATTGGGGAGGCTAACATGCTAGGCTAACAGAACCGGAAGAGTGGAGAAGGTAGACCATGAAGAAAGCTAGATGACACATTCCTACACATTGAAGTTGCCTGAAACCAGCACCACTCCAACAGGGTCTGATTTGGGCCGGTTACACCTAGGAGTCACCTGTGAGGTAGAACAGGAACACAGCAGTCTCAGCACCTTGTTGGGTAAGAATTGAATAACCCTGGGTTAGCCAAACAGGTGAAGTGGACAGGCCAGCCGGACAGGCCAGACTAACAAGCGAGGAGAAGGACAAAAGCAAAAGGCCTACCCAAAGACATTGGCAGGTTAGCCACCTATCCCAAACCTTAGCGCTAGATATTTATATATGCCTTTTAGCAAGAACTTTTGAGGATTTCCTAATCAAAAGGCAAGCACCTCACACCCACACACAACTGAAACAAGTCCAGCTGAATGGTTTTAATGAAAGAAGCAGACACACCCTGGTCAGGCAAGGCTATGTCAACAAGAGAACAAGGGCCATAGATATGTATGTTAGGTTAAAACTACCCAGGGAAACCCTATGGAAACCCATTACACTAGCACAATGGAAGCCCATCTCCGTCCATTAGTATTAAAAGGCTGGTTTTAAAATCACTGGGTAATGGCCAATCAATCGTCAATGTGTGCACAATTGTCAGGAGTTATTTTTGCCATACAAACTGAATAACCGGTCTATACAATACATGGGCACTCCACTGTGTCATGCTCATTGGTTTAATCTTTTTACATAAGACACCACCAACCTGACACAGGTTTTCATTCCAGATAGGACCAGGTGAGAAATCGACGGTTTCCTGACGAAGATAGGGACCTCAATATCCCAGATATCGGAGGTACAAAAACAGGCCAATGCCATTGTTCTTGTGAAACACTGAGACATACTACGTGGGCGGAGGACACCTTGCACAATCAGTTGTGTCGGCAAGCAAGTGATACTCCTGGTTATCTAGATCTTGATGGTTTTAGGACCACGCATTAATCAGAGTAAGCAGCTACGCTCTGCCTCTAAGCCATTATCATAGCCTGCTTACCACTTAGCCAAGCTCTAGAGTCTTTGCAGAGATTTAGCAGATAATGGTTCTGTCTAAGCACATATCACAGTCGCAGGCTAATAGCCAGCTACTGTGGGAAACTAGAGACTTTTCCTTTAACACGGCAGAACCACAATGGCCATTCCATCCTCACTTTTCTGATTAGGGGCCTAGCCCTGTTTTGACAGAAAAACACCTGGTTTGGGCACAGAGTGCCGTGCCATTTCCAGTCAGAATGTCTGGTGTCTTTGCTTTATTGGAGGCTAAGGGCTTGTGTGAATGGTTGCTTGGTAGCCCATCGTGAGAAATGTCTCCAGACAAATGAAGGTGAATAACCTTATTGCCTTACTGGCTAGAAATGGTAGCCAATAGAAGTACGTTGGTAAAGAGGTTAACATTTTGTGCAGTAGATTTTGCAACGCGAGAACAACAACATTTGACCATCTTTGGCCTGAATATTTCTATTTTCCAATCCTCTGGCGATCGTTTGCCAACGTACACAGCAACGACCAACCAGATCCATTTACATCTGTCAAGGAAAATACATTAAAATAAATACACGAGCAACTCTTGGTTTTCAGGGATCTCAGAAGGTCCCTCAAGACCACCTGTAGGTGTTTTTACAGACTTTGAATGTTCATTTGACACCGGTCTCCTGGCATTTGCATGTCCCATTCCATGTTAACATTGATGGTTTTCCATGCAAACAAGAAGGGCGACAACAGGCGACTACTACACAACACACGTTGCTATAGGCGGCCCTATTTTGTTCATTTTACTTCATTGCAAATCATTGCCATTTTCTACGTTATAACAGTGTGGTGTGATGGTTCCCTGAAACTAGGATGTCATTGAATTTGTAATAACACCTTTTGAGTGGTGTAGCTAGGATTATAACAATGCATGGTAAGGCCAAAAGCTTGTGATGACAGAACAATCAGTCAATGTGGCAACACTGCCAAATCAGAGAAGAATCTGTACATTGTGTATCTATCTGTTTAAACAAGCCAAGCCAAACTGAATCGTGTTACTCATCAACACTGATGCCACTACACGAGTGTGGGCGGTCTCTTCCTAGCCAGCAACCATTCATACCTGAACATACAGAGCCCAACTTCACACAGACAAACATCTTCTCGTTCCTGTAAAATAATCTACCGCATCAAAGTACAATTCTCATCTACAGCTCCATCATGCTAAGTGGAAATGAGGAGACAAGTGGCGGAGGTTGCCTCCAGGTGTCACCTGTCAAACTAACCGCCATAAAAAGAAATGTAATAGGCGCTTTTGGACAGGAGATCATACGTTTCCTCTCTTCCAGTGAAGAATAAAGGCATTCTATTTTAGACTTGGATAGTCGGAGTTCTAAAAAAAGAAGAGTTTGAAGTCTTAAAAATTAAATTTAGAAAATGGGTCAACATAAAATGTTAAAGTATCTGTGTTTTCCTAACTAAGTGGTTCACTCCCCTTCCTGATCGTCCTCTCCTGGACATCAGGCACATTATGACCTCACCGGCGGTGAGTTCCTACCGATGTTGGCACGTGTGGCGATGCGTCAGAGCCCCAGGTGTGAGGACCACATCCGCACTGCAGGCCCCTGGACGCGTCGTCCATTTCCTGTCGTCCGTAGACATTATGACAACACGCTCATGACGCCCAGATAACAGAAACCACCTACAAGTCTAAACCCAGACGCAAGAATTATGACGACAGACATCCCATTTACCCGAGAAACACTCAACTAAATCAATCCCTTGGTGGACTTTCATGCAGAGGGCCCAGCCAGCCACCGGCCCATAGTGGGTGAGTGTATTGCACACAGCAGATAATGGCCATCATTACGGCTTAGTATACAGGGTAGGGTATGTCTAAATCCAGAGTACAAGACAAATATACAAGACAAGGAGAAGAGAGGGACTGGAGTAAATAACCAACATGTAATCCTCTGGGACTTCAGAAGTAGGGATCCTGTAGATGCATTTGTTGATTATTGAACCAATTAAACAAAACCCTGGGATAGTGGGGGGCTAACATGTAGCATGAAGTGCAAAGACAGGGTATTATGCTTACCGTGGCATATTGCTCAAGGGAAAGCCGTGTTGGAGCAAGACCTCTAAGGGGGGTTCTTTATCTCTGCTTAATTATGACACGCTCAGACTGTTACTGACAAGACTCATTAGGCCTCTGAGGTAACAGCCTCAGGCAGAATGCACAGTTGGACACACGATTAGATGCTAGCCAGGAAACCCAATGCCAACATTAAACAAAAGGACTCTAAGAGCAGAGTTAAAAAAACTATTTAAAAGCTTATTTTGTAATGAATACAGGGTAGGTCATCAAATATATTGTTTGTACATTTCTTGTTGCAGTTTTTACAAATGCAGTGTACCGTACTGTCCTCATTCCTAACTAGAACGTAACTAATATTTACTGCCCAGCTAATTTCCACGCTTGCATCATGTTGGCCCAATGCAATAATAAAAACAACGGACATATAGGTTGACCATATTGTGCCAATATACCTCCGGTGGTCAGCTCCACACTGACTGCCAATTACATTCCAGATTAAGTTGTTGCCGCAATAAACGTTCTACAAGAGAAAAATACACATCTCATGTGTACTCATCTCAGCCTTCCTACAGACTGTGATTGACCGATCGTTTCTGCCTTTTGTTGACATAACACAAACTGCAACGAGACTCCGGTTTCACCAGAAATAAGTCGGTTTGGGGCCGGCCCGTTTTGGGCTGGCGTAGACATGAGTGTGCCACCACACTCACAGAATACTCAAACGGTGTCATGTTAGCAGGCTAATATAAAGTGACCAATGAACCGCTCAATTATTCAGTAGATATTTGAATAGCAGTGTCACCGTCAAACATGTACAGAGAAGCCCGATTATAGAACTCCTCATTACTCCCTTAAAATCCTCAAGACCTTCATTACTGTTAATCCTTTGCTATAATAGCTAGGTAGAAAAAGGGGTCTCGAGTGTGGACATTTGCGGGGAAAGTGTAACATGCAGTACCCAAGGACAGCCGCAAGAACCACGGCAACTGCAACCAAGGTGAGCTTACATTATGAGTCGTGGGATAATGAACTAATTTAATATGCCCAGCAGAGTCCTCTGAGTCTCTCAAACAATAGCAACCACCGGATCCAAGAGTACCACATCGAGCACCATGACTGTCGGAAGCTATCGCTAATCAGATCTCTTCCATTAGCGAACTGCACTAGAGTGAACCGATATGGCTTGTTTACTAGTACATCACATCTGTTTGCTGACTATCTTAATAAACGTTCAATCTGCCCAGGCTATAAGCCCGAGCTCTGAGACATTAGGTGTCATCCATTCCTCTGCAGTACTAAGGCCTAATAACCCCTTAAATATAATCTTGGAAATTGATGTGCCAGCCATCTCCATTCTGGATGCTAGCTTCAACAACGGAATGACCAACAAAGCGGTCTCAAGGGAATAGGTGTTACACATTGTGTGTAGTCTAAAGGCAAACACTACAACCCTGTTTCCAAATTAGTTGGGACACTGTCAACATTTGTGAACTGAGGAGACCAGTTGTTGTAGTTTTAAAAGTCAAATGTATTCCCATACTTGCTTAATATAGGATTTCAGCGGCACCCAGACTCTTTTTTTTGTTGAATTAAGCAAGGCCTTCTCTGAAAAAGCCATTGTCTGGATGGCAGCATATGTTGCTCCAAAACCTATATTTTTTTTTTTCTGCATTAATGGTGCCTTCACAGATGTGCATGTCACCCATGCCATGTGAACTAATGCACCCCCATACCATCATAGATGCAGGCTTTTGAACTCTGAGCGGACAACACATCGGATGGTCCCTCTCCTCTTTAGTCTGGAGGACAGATGGTCCTTGATCCCCCCAAAACATTTCAATTTTGATTTGTCAGACCACAGGACAGTTTTCTACTTTACCTCTGTCCATCTTAAATGACCTTGGAAACAGAGTAGGGGTTTACACAACGTTTCTAGTATTTTGCTGCCTTGTTTACAACATTTTTAAAAGGTGTTTTCTGGCACATTCATCACATTACTCAGTTTCATCATTTGTCTTTGTCTTTGTACTACTTTCTATTGAATATAGGGTTTAAATGATTTGCATATCATTGAATTCTGGACATCTTACCCAGTTTGTGGAAATGGTGTTGTACATTATGGTGTCCCTCCATTCGAACAGTGCACACATTAGTTCGGACAACCTTTTTTGGAAATGGGGCTATTAAGGCCACTTAGGACGTGGCTGGTGAATACAGAGGAACAAGGCATGTCAGCGCTAGAGCGAAGCCCTCTCCTTCTGCCCCTCATGAATAACAGACAGACCCTGACCCCTACTACTGAAATCCTCCAACACAGCCTTTTGGTCAATAAGCCAAAACCAGTACCAGTTGTTGTTAAGGAATGTATACTCCATGTTCAACAATGTAAAATATAGAACAAATCAGTAGTCTGCCTAAAATAGAAACAGGTCTTCAGATGGCACAGACCGCACCAACAAAGCAAGTCTATAGAATGGCACAAAACGGGAAGCAAAAAATGTGTTTGTTTTCTGGAACAGCCAGGGTCTTAGAGCCAAGGACTGTTCTGCTATAGAGGTTTAGTACCTACTACCTGCAACTGGACACAAACCTGCACACAGCTATAACATTATTAAGTTACTTATATGTTTCAACAAAATCATTCTGAATGTTCCTTCAACTTCTTTTGTGTTAGGGGAACTGTTAATGTCAGATTTATTTCGTCCCTTTTGTCTCGTTACTAATAATTTGATTTGGAACCGTTTCCCATGGCAATACAGCGCCTCTGAATTTAATCAATATCTGATGGCTTGAAGTGCTCTTTATTTGAGAAGAGTCAAGGTGAATTCACTCAGTACCCTATCCTAAACGAATACATCCACGCTGTACTGGAACACTCACCATGTGTTAATGTAAGCCCATAAGAACTGCAGTGGAATCAACACAACGGGGTACGCTAAAGGCAAAAAAAAATTTTGCCCGGGCAAATGCCAGGCCTAAACCTTGGCAGCGGGACGTTTTTGGATTGTGAATACCGTTAGGAATGTGATTCCGAGCAAGAGTGGAGCCAGGCAAATCCGAAAAGAGAGGACTCTCCATGTTTACAGAGATCTCCTGCCTTGCTGTGTCTCCACCACTAGGCCACCCACCCAGGATAATCCCTCGGGACAGGACAGCTGAGGAGCTAGAAACGTGCATGACGTAATGGCCTGAGTGCGTAGCCTAATGGTCTAGAGCATCTGACCATTAACCGGCAGGTTGCCAGATCGAATCCATCGTTCTGTTCTTGAGCATGACGATTAACCCTGATTACTCTGACTGGCTGCTTCAAACCACTATTGGACCAAGTGCCAACTGACAAATATCCCTTGAAGTAATCACATAAAATCCATGTAACCACACTTCTGTAAACATTCAGAAAATGACAACATCAGAGGACAATCTTTGACTAAATGTTAAATGTGTGTGAGTAAAGAAAAAGTGACAGTTGGGTTGTTTTTTTGTCAGTCCCATGCGTACAATTCAGAGGTTACATAAGAGCATTTTAGGATTTTGGTCAGGGTCATTCAAATGAAAGTAATCATCCACAACCACAGATTAGGAGTGGTGAAGGCCAGGCACATGATTCAGAAAACTCTGGTCATCTTAACAAATCACAGTAACCATGAAAACGTATCCATTGATCCTCACCAATTACCCACAACCTCTCCCCAAGTCCTAGAAGGTGATGTAGGGATGCCCGTGTGGAAGGGGGAATATTTGGACCCTTTTGAGGAAAAAGTAAACCAGACAGAAACACAGAAGGGGGAACTCATTGAGTCAGTCACCAAAAGAAAAACCCTCTGTCTCCAGAGTTGTCTGTCTACATCACACAAAGGAGGGATGGAGTCAAAAGTACATAACCCCTCTCCTAGTAAAAAGCTATATGGAAGACCGCTGTCCACCGTCAGTCTGGGAAATATTGGACTCAAGTCACGTCCTCTCCTGCAAACAGGCCATATATATCACTGACGATAAGGCAACAGATGATATATCACTAACAATGAGGCAACAGAATATATATCACAAAAAATGAGGCGAACCAAGAACAAAGACGTGACATCATTCCCCTTTAGGCTCTTGTTAATAAGTGATTTAGTTCTAAAGTGTCTGAGCTCAGAACGCGCAAGAGAGACACAACTCGTCAACCACTATGACTAACCAGCTGGGTCACGTGAAGTAGATCAAGGGAAGAGTTGTCATTTCCAGAGCACTCATTAGACCTTAAAATAGAGACAGATGAAGGAAAGGATTGGACACTGCGTTGAGCACAGAAGAAACTGGTCTTCAACGCATCCCATCTCGGTGGTCCTCAACTCCAGATGCTTCTCAGAGGTGACAAAACCCATCAGATTCACCTAGTAAAGGGCGTGATAATGGATTGATGAGGGACGTTTTTGGATTGTGAATACCGTTAGGAATGTGATTCCGAGCAAGAGTGGAGCCAGGCAAATCCGAAAAGAGAGGACTCTCCATGTTTACAGAGATCTCCTCCCTTGCTGTGTCTCCACCACTAGGCCACCCACCCAGGATAATCCCTCGGGACAGGACAGCTGAGGAGCTAGAAACGTGCATGACGTAATGGCCTGAGTGCGTAGCCTAATGGTCTAGAGCATCTGACCATTAACCGGCAGGTTGCCAGATCGAATCCATCGTTCTGTTCTTGAGCATGACGATTAACCCTGATTACTCTGACTGGCTGCTTCAAACCACTATTGGACCAAGTGCCAACTGACAAATATCCCTTGAAGTAATCACATAAAATCCATGTAACCACACTTCTGTAAACATTCAGAAAATGACAACATCAGAGGACAATCTTTGACTAAATGTTAAATGTTAAATGTGTGTGAGTAAAGAAAAAGTGACAGTTGGGTTGTTTTTTTGTCAGTCCCATGCGTACAATTCAGAGGTTACATAAGAGCATTTTAGGATTTTGGTCAGGGTCATTCAAATGAAAGTAATCATCCACAACCACAGATTAGGAGTGGTGAGGGCCAGGCACATGATTCAGAAAACTCTGGTCATCTTAACAAATCACAGTAACCATGAAAACGTATCCATTGATCCTCACCAATTACCCACAACCTCTCCCCAAGTCCTAGAAGGTGATGTAGGGATGCCCGTGTGGAAGGGGGAATATTTGGACCCTTTTGAGGAAAAAGTAAACCAGACAGAAACACAGAAGGGGGAACTCATTGAGTCAGTCACCAAAAGAAAAACCCTCTGTCTCCAGAGTGGTCTGTCTACATCACACAAAGGAGGGATGGAGTCAAAAGTACATAACCCCTCTCCTAGTAAAAAGCTATATGGAAGACCGCTGTCCACCGTCAGTCTGGGAAATATTGGACTCAAGTCACGTCCTCTCCTGCAAACAGGCCATATATATCACTGACGATAAGGCAACAGATGATATATCACTAACAATGAGGCAACAGAATATATATCACAAAAAATGAGGCGAACCAAGAACAAAGACGTGACATCATTCCCCTTTAGGCTCTTGTTAATAAGTGATTTAGTTCTAAAGTGTCTGAGCTCAGAACGCGCAAGAGAGACACAACTCGTCAACCACTATGACTAACCAGCTGGGTCACGTGAAGTAGATCAAGGGAAGTGTTGTCGTTTCCAGAGCACTCATTAGACCTTAAAATAGAGACAGATGAAGGAAAGGATTGGACACTGCGTTGAGCACAGAAGAAACTGGTCTTCAACGCATCCCATCTCGGTGGTCCTCAACTCCAGATGCTTCTCAGAGGTGACAAAACCCATCAGATTCACCTAGTAAAGGGCGTGATAAGGGATTGATGACAGGTGTGCTGGCTCTGGATTAGTTTGAATACATTATATGCCTGGCATCCCTCGAAGGAGAGGCTGCAGTCCTAACGGCCCAGCTTACACAAAACCAGTCCCTAATTGGTTTCTCCACCTCTGCGCTGAATCCGGGTGACATTCCCCTGACTGACTACATGCATTCTTCATACCGAACATTACTGACATGCTCATGAGTAGCAGAAAATGTCACAACCAGTGTCGTTAGGTTATCCGGGCAGGCATATCTTCTGAAGAATGTTGGATACCAGTAGGGCAACTTAAACAATGTCTTAATATAGTCATGGTTTCCCGGGCAAGAACATACATATACTTTACATATTTGTTTGCTCACAACAGTGGTATCCATGGCATTGGAATAAGTCACATTTTGTCGATGGCAGTAATCACACGAGACAAGGATGTACAGCCACACCTCTAAATACAGAGAAATCTCAGGGTCAGGACTTTGATACCTCCTGCTACGATAAAGCTAAAGATATTCACTAATAAAGTGAATATGATTCCCTGTGTTCTCTATACATCACTTAAAACTCTCAATCATACATCACTGTGAATGTCTCATCAAATGTGTAAATAGAGTGTTTTCCCTATGCCCTGCAAGGCCACTGAACATCATTTTTAATTTACCAAGGTTTGGTTTTCTTCATAAGTGCACTCATCAGGGAATTGGCAGCAATTTGGGGGACTGAACCGATAAATAACTTCCAAAATGTGTAACTGGCTTAGTAATATCATTCCACAGATAGGGGCCAGCGGTTTATGCAACCAGCATAAAATCATTGGCAGGACACATTTCAGAGTGCAAACATCTGTTATCAACACATATCTATATGGCCTATTGCACTGTGTTGCCTAGGCTACAACAGGCCAAATGAGGACAGGAGAGATAAACACATTTACCACACCTGTGTTAATTGGCAGTGACTTTATACAAATTCATCTATGCCGTTGCATTGCATCACTAACACCTTGTTGCCCCACAAAACTATTCAGAGCCTAATTCTTGGCAAATAAAACACATTTGGCATGCATTCATTTCATGACAAAGTAGTATTAGCCAATGCTTTACTGGCGGTATATCGAATGGGTTTAATGTGTTTATATTGCGTCACACTAATAGCTTAAATACTCTCGGATCAAAACAAGTGGAGACTTGCCTGTACGATGTCTTACTCACTATAGCCTCCTCGCAGACTGAGGAAGAGGCCATGAAGACATAGATCCGTCCCATCAAAAGCATACCTACATGTTTATCTTAGGTCATTCAACCCAAGGCAACCATTTATGCTGTCCATACGTTTGTTCACGTCATTTTCTATCCAATAATAAGACACACAGAAAAGCCAGGCTACACCTTCTGGTGACCTGACGAAAACACCATCAGCCCAGTAGAACGCCATAAAAGTTATACTGGCGCTTTGTCTTATCGATATGCACCCTGAAATACGTACTGTCAATTTAGTAACTAAATATGATCATAGTTGTAAGTACAGTCGTTTCCTTACACGCAAGCCGCGTGGCAGCGCTGTGGACATAACCACGCGGTCAGCCAAGATCACTAAACCGTCCTTCAAAACAATATTTAGGCTATGCTACAATAACAACCTAAAAACAACATACATCTGTCAGCAGTTAAAGCCGCATGCGAAATGTTCCCTTCAAAACACGAACGCTATACTGTAAAAACGTCTTACCTTCGAGGCGGTCATATAAGATGTGTCCGCAGGTGGCAAGATTTTCCAGGGGGGACCAAACTGCAGTGGTGGGATGATGGAATGTTGTGCGTCTCTTGCAGTGGGACGGTAGGTGTCTTCGTCCTATCTGCCTGGCTGGTTTGAATAGCCGGCTGGTCAAGTCTATTTACATGTCAGCTATAAGACGGTCATGCAGAAATCATGATGTTCTGGCTTGACTGAAGCGGACACCGGTTTCATCACAAACTGCAGTGATGAAAAAATAGAAAAGCGAGTTAAAGCGCAGCGGAACCCAACCTAGGAGGGGTGGAGAGATGCTCAGAGAGGCGGAGAGGAGGGGCCCTCTCCCACAAAGAGCGGGGTTGCAACTAGGCCTAGTTCTGCCCGGTCATCTGGCTCTGCATCGAATCCCTAAGGTCCTGGTGGTCAGCCTTTGTCTTGCAAAGTGCAGACTGCTTAGTCTTCGGTGGCCAAGGTAGAAGATCCCTCGTTGACGCACTGAGCACGTGTGCGCAACGCGGTAACCCGGGGAACAATCGCGGATGGTCCCTATGGATGCGACGTAGCTGTGACCTCACCGTGCCGTAGATGTTTAAAACAATGACAACTAGCTAACACAAATCACGAGCAGCACCACAACCATTCGCCCTAAAAACCATGAGCATAATGTATTTTCGCAAACGTATGTGGGAGCCTAAATGTCAAATGGCATCCGGCCTTCGGTTTGGACTATCACACAGATAATCCAGATTCGGAAAAGTAGACCATCTGTAAACAAAGTAATTAGCCTACTCTTTGTACATGATGTTATTGGTCAACGTGGGCCGCCAGTGCCAGTTATAGTCATTTCACCAACACTCAACATAGCTCTGGGTCATTCATAAATAATATTGACTAATGTGTGCAATACAAAATGTTGAATCAATATTTTTTTAGCGTAACCATTTGATAAATAGTATCCCGTTTGTTTCCTTATAATATGGCATGCATGCTTGCATATTTCAACAATTATATATTCAAAAGGTATGCTCAGTATATATTTTAGAATTGTAATGGACCATCTGTTTACTCAAACATCTATTATTAACAATTTTAGTAATTTAATATGCACTAATAGCCACCGAAACGGTATCCTTTACTTCCATCATCCTAATCCATGTTGAACGAACAAATGGCATATGAGACGTTTTAACGCCCCCAAGTGGATATGCACTTTATTACCGGGGGACTTTGTAAATTCGTAAAATACTGCTCATCCAACAGAGAGCTACAAGGATCCTAAAACGATCTAAAAAATAATCTCACTTCTCCTTGCTGACCTTGGGTTTCTGTTGTTCAAATAATTGACTTCAAAATGATCCTTTTAGTCTATAAGTCTTTCAATGGCTTTCCTGTCTACTGGACCTGCTCTCTGCCTATGAACCTCCACGCCCACTACGTTCCAGCAACGCCAATCTACTTAATGAACCAAGAACCCGGCTCCGAAAAATGGAAGACCGCGCTTTTCCTTCGGATCTCACCTCTGGAACTCCCTTCCTGACAGACACAGGCCTGTACAGACAGTCGTGACTTTTGAAGCAGGATTTAAGACACCCCCCACTATCAGTTGTCCTACCTTCCCTTTATTCAGATTATACTGTACATTATTATACATGTATTAAAATTGCAGTATTATCAATATAATTGAATGTATACATTCTGTATATATACATATATATTTAATTACATTTTACACCAACCTTCATAGACAATTCCTAGATTATCATGGTTTCCATTCCATGTCCAGACAATTCAGACAGTAAACAGAAATTCCAATTCCTAATCCTACTCTTTAAAGAAGGGAAACTGAAGTGGAATTGACCCTAATCCCGATCTCATACATAAGACAAGTTCTACAATGTGTGTGATGTTGTCAGTGGGGCAAACAGGGTTGTGGACAAAAAACAAAAATAGTATTTTTCTATAACAACTGTCCACTCCTGTGCATTAAAAGCCCACGTTATCACACACATGTTATTCCAAGTTCATAGCGTTATGTGCCGTAAAACAAAGGAATAATAGAGCCATGCACAGTAAATGCCAATAACCCCGCACACAAACACCTACCTCATAGGGGCACACATCCATGACGTCAGTGTTTTCATAGGTACATGATGTACAATACATGTGTTGAGGAAATAACTGGAAAAGCAGCAGCAGGAGCATTCTTACAGTGTGAGGTGTGACAACGGCTGCTTTCCGGCTTCACCTAAACATTAATTGCCCCCACCTGGGGTCCCTGTGTTTGTTGTTGTTGTCCCTGACCGAAGATACAATAAAAACAGTCATTGGGACTCATTTTAAGGTCCTGAGTTTGTCTTTGATGGCTCTCCCCTGAAGAGCAAAGACTACGTTCACAGTCATTAGAAATACATGAGCACTATGTGGTACAGAGCATAGCCGATGGTTTACCTACTTACTATGCCACACTACAAAGTACAAGAGATCCCCCTCCTGGTTGTCAGACTCGGCCAACCGAGTCAAAATAACAGAGAGCCTACTGCCTTAACGACTGTGCCCAGCTCTGGGAAAAACTGTCAGGGTTAGAGCTTTCTACAGTCAAAAGGAGCAGAGAGTCTTCCTGCTTACGACCTTCAAACAGAATGTCTTCCATCATAAGGGTGGATCTAATGATTTACTAAAGAATCGATCAAGGAAAACGATGAAGAAAAAAGTAAAACAGAAGCAATATTGAAGTCAATAAAAAGTTTATGCAGAAACCAAAAATAAACAATGATGCAATTTAAATTGGTGTCTAGATTGAGATGCTTTTGCAATAAGACTTTCTTTATATACACATGAATGTGTCTATATATCTATATATTTAGTATATTACCTTTACAAAACATCATAGCAAATATTCTAGTCCTAAATAGTCTACTCGTTTGGATTAAGTTGCCCTTAAAATCCTATTCAAACTTGAAGTGTGAACTTCAGTAGAGCAAGAAGGCAAATCAATATGTTGTCTTTTGTTCATCATATACTGAAATCTAATGTTACAGCAGAGCTTTAATAGTCAATGTATAAAATATATACAGCTCTGGAAAAAATAAATCACAGTAACCATAAAAACGTATCCATCGATCCTCACCAACGACCTACAACCTCTCCCCAAGCCCTAGAGGGGGATCTAGGAATATTAGTGGGAAAGGGGGAATAAGTAATAACTCCCTTTCCAAAAAGCAGTTAAAAAATAAAGTTTTGAGTGAAGTGTTCTCTGAAATTGAACCCTTCTTTCTGTTCCCCACTTAATACCTTCCTTTTCATCTGGTTTGGAAAGGAATGCCAAAGGTGCAGTGTTCTCTTAATTTTTTCCAGAGCTGTACATACGAAAACCTCCAATACATTACAGAAACAAAGGCAGAAACCAGCAACATGGTTTATCTGAAGGTTTAGTGGTGTAGTTGTTAAATATTTGTTTAGTGTAATGACACCAGCAAAATAACATTGAAATATGGTTGAAAATAAATTGAAAATTAGTACAACATTTGTATCGATGAAACTGGATTAGCAAAATTGGTAAAACCAGTACAGTAAGTATTCCTACAACTTTTACAGATTCATAAATTCTTTATTTTTATGTATTTCAATGTGGCTCATAAATCATTAAGTTACACAAGAATCATACAGAAGCTGAATGCCAGATAGAAAAGTTGCAAAAATAACTTTTCTTTACCTCTTTATCATTGCAGCACATTGGGAAAAGCTGAACTGCAGTGGGAGTTCAGACTCAAACTGGAAACAGTGTTGTAAATAGAGCACACTGGAAAGAACAGGCGCCGGGGGGGCGGGGTTACATAAGGACGTCAAACCTCCAGGATCCATACAGGTCTTCAACTGGTGGTCCCCAGTGTAGTTACCATGGGAACAGGAGGGGCGTCATCAAATAAGATCTGTCTGTTAGTTTAATTGCTGGATTAGTCCATCCGTCCGGTACTTCTGTCATTCTCCCTCTCGCCCTCACTCTCCCTCTCGCCCTCTCTCGCCCTCGCCCTCTCGCCCTCTCTCCTTTGCCAGAAGTAAAGTTTTTCAGACGAAGAACATTGTGCGGTAAAAATCCATGAATGCCAAACGGCTCAGCCTTAGCGCGACTCTGCGGGTAGTGACATTGCAGGGAGTGGTGTCTCGCCTGGCTCCTTACGTGGCCGAAGACGAGAGATGAACGCACTGAGAATGTCATTTGTTGTGCGGTTGACAATTGAATTGGTGGTGTTGCTTTCATCTTGGAATAAAAGAATGTACACATTAAAATGGAGGACCGGATGTGGGGGTGATGAAGGGGAAACACAGATAGCACGGTGGGCTGGAGAGAGATCGAGACCTTAAGTCCTATTCTTCCATCTTCCTAATTGTTTATTAGAACGACTTCGCCAGCGAGGCCATGTCATCTCGCCGGTGCCTTGCCTCATCCTTCCGTTTCTCATCAGTCCGTCTCTAGTCGTCAGCCTCTTCATCCTCGTCTTCATCGAGGCCCCTGGAATCCAGGTCATCCTCTTCGTCTTCATCAATCTGTGAGAAGAGGGTCACATTCTAACTAGAGTGCTAGGAGTTCTGGGAAGGCGGGGCTAGCTGGTTAGTGAATGCTGAGAGTACAGGGAAGGTGGGGCTAGCTGGTTAGTGAATGTTGAGTGTACAGGGAAGGCGGGGCTAGGTGGTTAGTGAATGCTGAGAGTACAGGGAAGGCGGGGCTAGCTGGTTAGTGAATGCTGAGAGTACAGGGAAGGCGGGGCTAGCTGGTTAGTAAATGCTGAGAGTACAGGGAAGGCGGGGCTAGCTGGTTAGTGAATGCTGAGAGTACAGAGAAGGCGGGGCTAGGTAGTTATGGCATAAATCATGTAATTATATATATATATATATATTTTGTTTTTATTTTTTTATTTGTATAATGTATGTAAAAATTTATGTTTGAATGGTTATGTGTTGCTCCCCAGGAATAATAACAGTCGCCATGGCAACAGCTAAATGGGATCCATGAAAATAAAAAAACTCCACAGCCTGAAGGCTAGATCACAAAGCCTAATCTTTTCTAAAAGGAAAGAGAGACTGAAAGCCCTGTCCAGCTTTAGTTTAATATGGTCCCACATACGCAATAATGAATGTTAATAACATTTTTGCCTGAATATTAAATGATAGCATCACAGCTATCCTTAAAAATGCAGTCTGTGATTCCCTGCCATGGTTTTAAAAGTGGAGCTTATAACTTGAAATGTTATAAATCTATATAAATCATACACACACACACACACACACACACACACACCCCAACACATGAGGTTATCTATCTGTCTACACAAAGACACACACACCTTAATCACATAACACCCAGATAGCATCTTGAGCTCAATCAGCTCCATGTAAAGCCTCTCCGAAGACGGAGGATCTTTCTCTAAAGGTCTAGTACTTTCTATATCAACTCAACCACAAGGACAAGGGCCTCCTACCGTCTCTCCAAGGTCTTTGAGCCTCTGTTTGAGGCCGAGGATCTTCTGGTCCTGGTCGGCAAGCAGCATGAGGAGGTCATCCTGCTCCTTCCTGGACTCCTGCACGTCCTGCTGAAGCTTGGCCTTCTCCGTCTGCTCGATGGCCACCGTGCTCTGGGCCGACGCCAACTGCTCCTCCAGCCCAGCACGGCTCTCCCTCAGGCCCCGGCACTCCTCCTGAGGGAGAGGATGGAAAGGGGAAAGCGACAGAAGGGGGGAGAGAGGTTTAAGTGAGAGGAAAAACTGAGTTGTACACTTACGGCCACGGACGTCTGAGAGAAAACACCCAACAACTCAAACGCCACAGAACGTGAGTGCACCTCATATATATATATATATATATATATATATATATAAATAAAATACACTGTCATATCTAAACTGAATAACTAAAAGGTGTCAGTCAACCTTTGGCTGCGTCTCTTCGGGAAGCAATAACTAATGGGCTGATATTATTGGATGGTGAGGCTGCTAGCGGAGCTGAAATTGCAATTCCCTTTGAATGCTTTTCAAAGCGGACGTCTGGGTGAACCGGGGTACAGCTGGCCGGGCACGGTACCTTGAGTCTTCCCATCTCTGCGGTCTGAGCCGCCAGCCTGCTCTCCAGCTCCGCCACTTCAGCATGGTCCGCGGAGCCCCCACTGCTGGGGGCCAGGGGCTAGGAGGTCAGGGGAAGGTGAGAGACAGCGTGGGATAGAGAGAGAAACAGAGTTGTCAGTTTTTACAGGGGTTATTTACAAATGAGAAATACCCCCCCCCCCCCAAAAAAAAAAAAAAAACCAACCTCAAACACCGGGGTGTGAAAGGTCATGTTTGCTCACCATGGCCTCTGCTCTTCTGATGAGCTCCTGCCTCTCGGTCTGTAGTTGGCTGATCTCGGCACACTGCAACTGGACCTGACTCCTCAACGACTCCAGCTCCTGGTTGGGACACGCAACAGTAACCCAACCACCCAGAGTGTGTCCACTAAATGAAACGTGCTGGCAGGAATCAACCAGTCCCTCAACCAGTCCCTCAACCAGTCCCTCAACCAGTCCCTCAACCAGTCCCTCAACCAGTCCCTCAACCAGTCCCTCAACCAGTCCCTCAACCAGTCCCTCAACCAGTCCCTCAACCAGTCCCTCAACCAGTCCCTCAACCAGTCTCTCCTACAAATGAAGAGCGTGAGACCAGCCTTACTCTGAGTTGCTCTGGGTCTGAAGACACTCCTGCAGCAGAGTCCATCGTCTGTGATTCTGCAGTCTCAGACCGCTACAGGACAGAACAAAAGAGTTACTATGCGACCCGGTCCACTGCTGGCCCAACCTGCATGGCATCAAGCAGCTGGCATCACAGATATCCACCATTAAGCTCTACTTCTCCATGCTATTGCATTTAGAAAGTAGCCCAAAGCGTTTTGTACAGCAGAAGGCGTTAACGGTAGCATGGCCTACAGGACCTGTTCATGGAGCTCATTGGTCAACACTATTAAAACCAAACCCCCAAATTCCAGAAGCTTCAGTAAGCTCTAGAGCTTTTAAAATATCCTAGAAGAAGTCACACAGGGCGCGACGTCCAAGGAGATCTGTACCAGTGTGTTCAGGAGTGTGTCCCTGTCACTGAGCTGGGTCTGGAGCAGTGCGTGCTGCTTGCGGAGCTCCTCCACCTCCTCTCTGAGCTGGCACAGCTCCTCCGTGTTCAGACCGTTGACTTGGGCACCCTCCCCCTGGGTGGACGTACCCTGGAGGTCTTTACCTGGAGACGACACAGCAACGGCTCATTTAAGTAATAAAGCATGGGTGTGGAATATGGCCAATATACCACGGCTAAGGGCTGTTCTTAGACACGACGCATCGTGGTATATTATACCATGGCTCTCAGCTAATCCGCATTCATTATTTATATTATGTCATCTCACAATTCCCAATAAATACAATCACTTGAAATACCAATAGTACTTAACTCCTGAACACGAACAACTAGATTTAATGTTTTTTTATAAAGGTCTCAGTAAAGGTCTCAGTAAAGGTCTCAGTAAAGGTCTCAGTAAAGGTCTCAGTAAAGGTCTCAGTAAAGGTCTCACCTAGTTTTAGCTTGAGGATGTTGTACTGGTCCTTATGCTGCTGGATCTGGGACTGCTGCTGTGTGATCTGGGTCAACATCTGCTCATTGTTCATGGACAACGTGGACACCTGCTCTTTGAGCTCCTGGATCTGGGCGTCCTGGAGGAGACAGACAGAAACTGGCTCTGTTAAGAGGCAACAGCCACTGCTCGACCTTGGAGACGTCGGGAGGTGTTAGGGCAGCGTTTCGCGATTGTAGCCTCCCAGGGTTTACAATGAAACACAAGAATGGATTGAGCCTTGGGCAAAAGAACACAGGAATGGATTGAGCCTTGGACAAAGGACCACAGGAATGGATTGAGCCTTGGACAAAGGAACACAGGAATGCATTGAGCCTTGGACAAAGGAACACAGGAATGGATTGAGCCTTGGACAAAGGA
>JACXGK010006663.1:8769-28098 GCA_016801125.1 Novumbra hubbsi
CTGTCACTTGGGTGAGTCCCCTCTCCACTGTCACTTGGGTGAGTCCCCTCTCCACTGTCACTTGGGTGAGTCCCCTCTCCACTGTCACTTGGGTGAGTCCCCTCTCCACTGTCACTTGGGTGAGTCCCCTCTCCACTGTCACTTGGGTGAGTCCCCTCTCCACTCCTTGATGTTGCTCTCACTTTGCTCTACATTCTCCTGTCCTCGTTTCTCTCCTCCACTTCTCATCTGTTCCCTATTGTACATGAAAGAGCAGAAATGGTGTGCCTCTGAAGTAGTATTGACGTGTTAATGACATTATAAAAATGCTCACCAGTCTCTCCTCCCGCAGGCTGTGTTGACTCAATTGGCTTTCACTAGATATCGCCAGGGAGTGAGGGACTTTGACCCGGGCTACACAGACCCAGCCAGTGACCCCAACACCCCGTACCCCGCCACCTCCCCCTATCCCCCTTATCCCAACAGTGGGCCAGAAGGCTACCAGCAGTCCCCCTTCACCTCCCAAAACCAGGAGCAGGCAGCTCCTTACCAGCCGCCGTCTTATTAATTCGCTTTACTTTTCGTCAGATGTTTGGGGAGGATATTTAAAACACAGAAGAAATGTGTTGTCATTGATGCCTCTAGCTTGGTCCAAGATCTGTTGTTTGCAGTTTTGCCAACTGCTACGGTAACTGTCATGCCAAACCAAAGCAGTCCTGGAACCAGGCTATGTCATAGCTACCAGGCTATGTCGTTACAGCTATGTGGATTCATCCCTGCACTTCACTGTTCCTTCTTCACCCAATGATTTCAGTTATAGCTGGTGTGTTGCTTTCATAATGGGTGTGTTCAATCTGATTTTGTGATTGTATTTCATCTTAAAAAATGAAACACTCGTTGCAAGTAGTTAATTGCTTCATTTTTACAGACAAAAGTGGGTCTGTGCTGAATCTAAAATATATATTAGAGAATACTATGAAAAATAAAAGATTCAGAGTGTCAACACCACTTTAAGGTCATGGCCATATGACTACATCTAATGTTTGGATACACATCTAATGTAATCATATGGACCCTTATGTTCAAAGGAACAACAAAAATATACAGAAGTGCTGAGTTGGGATTAAGGAAAATCTGTTGCTGGGAATGTTGTTCAGCATTGCAAATAATTAGATTCTGCTGTAGCCATGAACTGTATTTTTCTGTAGTGCCAAATTGATTGTGCTGTAGTGCATATAATGTCATTTGGGTGGTTTATGTCTACTTGTCTAACCAATACGGGATATCCAAAGTATTTGCCATAAGGTAAATTTAGATTTAGCTGAGTATTTGACGAATGAGGACACATTTTATTTTCTCTCGCTTTTTTATGTCTATAGATGCACTGAAAATTATTACCACAAACTACTACTGTTTAAAAGCTTTAAAAACAACCACTAATATCACCAATAAAAAATAAATTTTTTCTGTACCCAGATTTAGCTTACTCTGGCTAATCTGTAGAAATAAAATGTCCAGGAATAGTTTTTTTTTGTTTGGAAAACCATTCTGTCCTAAACCTTTTTCTGGGGTTATTTGAATGTCATTTACAATACTGCTCATAGTTCTTTTTTGTAAAGCCATCTTCTCAGTTTGTATCTGAATTCCTTTTATTTCAATGTGCCTTTCAAAGGTTTTAATCATTTCTGTAGTGCATGTGTTTTTCCTCCAGAATACTGAAACATTAAGGCAATGTCTCTGGCAAGATGAATAATTTACCCAGATTTTGGGCCAGCTGTGTTTGAGATTGCGTGTGGTGTTTGTGTGTGTATATTCATAGTCCACTTCCAACTTTTATTGTGGGGGATAACAATATAGTACACACTAGCTGTGAAACATGTTAGCTAGCCTACTAGCTTCTAATTCTAAATGTGCTGAACCATCTTGCAAATGTTGTCTCATTTGTTTGGGAGTGTGGTAAAAATGGCTACTTTGTATAAAAGTTTATTCCCAACATTGCTTTTCAGCAATTTGAGTACAGACTGTGGGGGAGAGAACGATGTGATTGGTCCACACATGCATTGACCTCTTTACCCCGATGTATTCATGGGTTTAGGCTGCCTCACATGCAGAGTTGCTGTCGCTAATCTGCTGACACGGTAGCTATTTTAACAGTCAAAAGTGAATGGGGCAATACTCAGTAGTTTAAATTACACTATTACACATTTTGAAAATGAGCAAATATTTACAACCTTGCCATCATCTTATCATGTAATGTGCTCGCAGCGGATGGGACTGTTGTTTTCTGCTTGTGACGTTAGCATTACGTTGCCCACCTCCATCAGAGACTTCACTCAATCTTGGCTAACCGGCAGACATTACACAGCATCTGACATCAGAGGGGATGTGAAAACTATGACACACTTTAAGTTACCCATGATCTTCCTTTTGAGCCTGTATTCTTTGTTGAGATTGCATTATTGCACCCATTTTCATCTTCAGGGTTGGATGGAGTAGAATAATCACTTACTGAAACCAAACTGTGGTGCAGCCGTAATGTGCGTAGTTTCTCGGTTGTCTGAAACTTAGTTTTCGGCTTGTTTTATTCACACAATCTGTTTAAGTTATCATGATTTTGCCCGACCACTCCTGCTCAACTTGTCTTGGGTTTCCAGCCTATTCTGTTTCAAACAGCCTAGGCTTCCACCAGCCCATCCTTTGCCAAATAAAGACTTTACCTATTTGAACACTCAGCACTTTTCTTTTGTTAGATGGGTGTATTCCAAAGGCAAATATTTGAGCCACCACGCTAAGTAGGCAGTCTTGTTTAAAGAAAATAAATAAATTACAGATGAACAATTTGTAACTACATATTCAGGTTAGCCTATATGCTCTTTGGACGGGCCCTGTGTCTCTGTAGTTATAATAATCAGTATCAGATGCTAGGCCTACGCTTAACATTGTAAAAAACAAAAGTACTTATCCACAGGCCTTTCAGTGCCAGACCATTTTACTACTAACATAGTGACATTTCTAGGCTTGGACTGTCATTGACAAAATGGGCATATTTACAGTGGCTCTCAAAACTTCACCATCCATTATTGGATATTGTGTGTATGATGATTAGTGGGAAACTAATGTAATATGGAACTTGCAGAATGCACTGAATATGTACTTCTACATTTGTGGCCAAATGTATAAGCACCCTTCCACTTCAGGCAAATAATGCATTTCATTTTCAGTTTCTGAAAACATTTGGTATCATTTTACAAATGAATCCTAAAATACCAGACAATACAGTTAAAAATAATGATATTGAAACATGTGATTCTCCTTAAATCTGAAAAGACATTTTGAAAAGTATGCACAATAATTTTGGGCCAAACTGCCAGTACAGATATGCAGGAAGCTCAATGAATGCAACAAATGTCTGTTGTTTTGGACAATGGGTGTGATATCAACTATTGATTCTAGTGTCAGTCAATGCCATTACTGTTTATTTTCTGATTTAAAATTATATATTCATTTCTAAACCAAAACCAAGTTGTCTAATAATAATAATTTTAACAAATATGGAGACAAAATACTTCGGTAAATTTCAAATAATTTGTTATTTTAAGAAAATGCAACGGTACCAAAACATTTGGCCACAACAGAAGACGCTACAGTATACACAGCATCTTTATAAACTTCAATCACTGAACGCTGATTGGTTGAAACCTGTGGTATTTGAGACTGAATAGCATGGATATGACTTCACATCACTTTTACAGCTCTAGTTATCATGGTAACTGGTTCATAAGCCTTCTGGGGGGTTTGTGGTATTTTGCCAATATATCATGGCTAAGAGCTACATCTTGCATAAAAACGCTCTTAGCTGTGGTAAATTGGCCACATACTACACCCCTTTGTCCGTTATTGCGCAAGTATACAGAAGTAACATCTTTACGAGATCCTAACCAACCCAGCTAGACCATTTGACTGCATCTTGTTTTCAGATGTTGAATAGGTATAAAGATTTCATTTGTTACTAGTAACTTACATTGTTATGTTCGCATTTCAGTAGATCTAGTCGTTTTTTCAAAAAATACTAGTAGGCTATTTACTCTAATTATTACTAGCTATTCAAATATTGCAATTTTACTAATCAATATGTTGTATAGTTACTGATTTTTCATGACGACTATTCCTGATTTAAGTTTACACTATTGACTATCCTAATGTTATATATAAAAATAATAGTAGTACTTTCTAATATCAGTTTATACCTAGGTAGTCAAGCAAGCGACTATAGAATTGGCTCAGAGACACAATTTCAGCGTGAAACCTTTGTGAAAACGTATTTTTAACAAACTTATACGGGGAACATAACCACCGGATGGTAAGTAAAACTGATATAGATTATTAACATGCAATTTGTTTCAGGAAAAGGGTTTTTGAAGAGGTTTATGTTCCGCAAGGGTGTAAGAGCAAAACGGACCGGCCCATTTGTTAGAAGCAGGTAAATAACCACCTCAAAACTCACTTTAACAACACTGGTTTTCGTGTCAGGCTATACAACGATGGGAACTAGGGTGTCGACTAAAAAACATTCGACAAAAAAGAGAGATTTCTTAGTTGTGAACAAAACTGGTGGATCAAATAAACGTGTACTAGAAAATGAGAATGCAAGGTTATTAGTATAGCCATTTGCTTTTAAATTATGACTATTACAGGAATACATGCGAATACGTGTTGACGCCTTGACCTGCCGGAGTGCATTTTGCTATTGACGCCAGAGAACAGACATGGCGAGAAACGACGGCTCTGCGCCAGAGGTATCGGAAAGGTAAAGACCAATTGGCTTCACGTTGTATTTCGGCGTCTTGCGATTGCTACGGTCGCAATCGTTTTGCGTCTTGCGATTGCTCAACAAGAAATGAAGAGTCTAGAAAATTGCTAATTTTCTTCAGTGTTGTATTATCACGAAACAATCATATGATACAAAACACATATTATATATATTCAATTTGTCCTTATAGTAATTCACTTTAGTATCATAAACCACCATATACCCGGAATGCACCGCGCGAGTGATATTTACACCATACGCCTATCCCATTGGCCTAACCTTTTTGCAACGTTTATCCGTGGGGTTTCCAGTCTCCCGAAAATTATCTCTGGTCTAAAAGACTTTCCATGTTCACATGATTAACCAACCTTGTGTCACTGACTAGGAAGTTCCGGCCAAGCTAATGATGGAGACAAAATGCTGTAGCCGACATCTACGAGGAACTGCGGTGTCGCCACTCAAACCTTTAATGGACCATCATTTGAAGACGGATTACGTGCAGTGACTAGTGAGTATCATTGCGACATTGTTCACCGCTGCTCGTACATGAAGTTCCGTGAGCCTTTTCAGGTAATCTGAAAATTCCAGGAAGATGTCCTAGTTAAGAGGGTTGCTAGTATTAGTATTTTTTTTACGTGCACTTCGCCTTTTTGTTGTTCGAATTAGGCGTACCCAGGGACGTCAACAGACAAGCGCAACACTCCCGGCTCGCTCATAAAAAGGATGTCATGGAACAACCCATAGCAATTCAAACGAACCGCGCTGCGTGGATACGTGCTATGCGCGATTCATTAACACCTTTCCAACTGGGTTTATTTCCTCTTGTAAAACACCCCGGCTGATCGAAAAACATTCGTGACTGGAGCCTCGAAAGCCGGGTCTGGTGACGCCCCTGGGTCTGCTCAGTCTCAGCTTGCAGGAGTTGGAGTGGTGTTGTAAAACATGTCGTCCGTCGTCCATCCCCCACTGCCTGTGTTGCTGAATCAGGGCTCCGTGTAGAAACGTTTTTCAGGCATTATTCCATCCAGGGTAAATTATTTCACTCCTATACGGAAGTAATGTTGTTCATGCATGTTGTAAAACACATCAACCAAATTAGCACACAGCACTGTAGTGAGGCTCGCTTTTGTTTTGAGTACGTTTCCCCCGATATTGCCATTCAGCACAATGCATCCATAATATATGTTCAAATGGTACCTGAAACAAGTAAGTACAGGCAAATAAACTCAAATTGCAACATAGCTGCTATGTGTTATGCTGGACTGCTCCACAATGTAAGCTTGTAAACAACTCTGCCTAAATGGGTTTAGTGGTTACATCTTTATTTATTTCATTGGTTAAGTCTCTTGAGAAACAATTCTCAATAAAGTCTTGGCCACAGGTAATCAAATGCAATACATTATATATACCAAACAACATAAATAATGTAAAAAAAGTGTTATGGATACAAATAGAGATGTATACATATTAAAATGAATCAGTCATTGCAAGCTTAAAGACTAAATCGTCTGAATTACAAATTAGCAGGAGGGTCATTTTTACAAGTTTACACTTGGTTGCATGTGTGAAGGATGTTTCATTAGGGAACAAGTACCTTTTTCTGAATGTATGTTAGTGTTGTAGGTGTTGAATGAGAGTGAGCAGTCAAGCCTAATTTGTAAACTTAGTGAATCCAGGACAAGAACGTTGGTGGGGGGACTGCAATAGGCTTTTATCAAAAAACTTAATTTAGTTTTTTAGTATTAAAGAGTAGCTCGATGGAGGTCACCAAAGTAATGTAGGATGTTTGGTTGGTTGGTTCTAGGGTGTACAGCACAGTTCTCAGAACAATTTGTCCTTGTGGGACCCCCACAGAAACTGCCAGGGAAGTGGACTGAAGGCCTTCAGATTTGGCTAATTGTATGCAATGAAATCATTTTCAAACCAGGCTGTAGAGTCCCTGAAGAGAGGGACGCGCAGAACGTTCTGGTTTATGGTGGATAGGTTCCGACAGTTCATAGCTAAAACAGGGACGGTAGTGTTTTTAGTGCAGACGAGGAGAAGAGCATGTTATGTATAAGACCCCTGCTCAAAGAGTAGATCAGCGACTTGAGATTCACATCAGGATGACAGGAGCTGAGGGAGGGGATTGCAACAATGAAATAGATTATTCTTGAGAAGGGTACAATATTTAAATATTGTTAAATACATTTGCATTTAATATGCAAACAACGACCTGGATTAATGTTCTTGCACATAGCAGTTTCCTACATTAAACCGATGTCTTGGTACAGCACAAAACACTTTATACAGTTCTGTATTTGCCTTGCAAAAATGTTCAGAGGCAAATAGTAAGGGAATGTCCAAATCCTTATTAAAGCAGTTTCTTTCATCTCTGTGAACTGGGATTCACGACAGCACAGGAGTTGAATACTTAAAGGGTTAAAAATGCTGAACACATTGGGAGGTTCCTTCCGCCTCTACATAATAAGGGTCATTTAGATCTAATTATTCGCCGCAGCAGAGTTTTTTAATGTTTTGTTTAGATCGTTCAACAAAAGACATCATTGGTGGATTGCCCCAGCAGACAGATCTAAAAATTTATGGAGTCATTTTTTGTACCAATCGTTGTGGCCTTGGTGTGTTTGATAACACTCAGTGCAGATAGACATGGTTGTCCCTGCTCAAGAGTGCCATTTGTTAATATGGACATGTTAATACCTTTTTAACAGACATAATAATCACAAAGTGAATAAAACCCTAACCCTTTTATTTAGCAAACAAAAGCTTTAGTTTTCTTGTGTGTGCCTATACCTGCTTTACATACCTGGAGGTATTCTTTCTTTTAAATCCTGTCAAGTTCTGTCAGATTGGATAACTGCGATCTTCAGGCCTCCCCACAAAGGGTTAATATGGTTAAGTCTGGGCTTTGGTTGGGCCTCTCAAGGACATTCACAAACTTGCCCTGAAGAATTTTGTTGGCTGTGTCATGGTCATGCTGAAAGATTAATCTTTGCCCCAGTCTCAAAGCCAGTGTGCTGTGGATCAGGTTTGTTTCAAAGACCTCTCTGTATTTAGTTTCTAAGCAGTCCGCTAGTCCCATATCACCATTCCACCAAAATGTTTCACTGTTTGGACAGTATTAAACATGTCTGGAGCACTACATGTTTCCGTTGGATGTAGTGCTTGGAATTCAGACCTATATTGTGATCTCATGAATATCTAATTTGTCATGAATTACTTTCAGTTATTTCTTGACTATCTCTCTATGCATGTGACTCACTTTCATGGAGGTCAGGGTCAAGCTAGCTTTACAGGCTTGCATTGCTCTTCACTCACTAAATATTTTTTAGAGAACTTTGAAGTAACAATTGCCTACAACCTTGTATCCAAATTTTGGACACGGTGTGAAATGCAAATAAAACAGAATGCAATGATATGCCAAACATTTATCCCTGTATTTAATTGAAAATAGTACAAAGACAATATATCAAATGTTGAAATTGAGTTATTGTTTTTGGAAAAATACATGACCATTTTGAATTGTCCAGCAACGCTTGTCAAAGTCTTGGCCGGGGCATGTAAACCACTATGTTGAATCCCCTACTTATACAGTTTTTGCCAAATGCACTGAGAATGCTTAGACCAACATCTTCACTTTTGTTACCATGTCTTAAACAAAAGCAGCAAATGTACAAACACATTTCTGCTTTACACTTTGTTTGCAATTCTGCAACACACTTCACAAGAATGGACAACATTCCACTTTCAAAACAAACTACAGCAATTGGTCTCCTCCGTGGCCAAATTCGTAATGTTTTTGCTAATTGCGCTGTTGCAAAATTTGACTCATTTTGTCAAAACTCTACACACAAGCCAAACAAGACAACACTTAGACGTCTAACTTCTGTGTCAAAAGGAAACACTGCAATCAAAACCTAACGATCCTTCAAAATGGCATTTTTGTAATGGAATGATACACATGAACCAGTTGAATTACTCTTTCAAAGCAGCAGCAACAACACACTGATGCACTTTTATAGAAAACACTGCGGTCTAGTATTTGAATACATTTTTTATTTTGTCATATTCCAAGAAAAGAAATAACTAATGAAGTTGAATTCTGTTGTCAGTGGCGTGGTCACGCCCCGTTAAAAGTTGTGATGCTTTTTGCCGCTGCCTTTCCCGTTTCCATGTCAGTGAGTCAGGGCCTTTGACTCCTGTGATTGACAGGAGCCTGTTCAGCACTGCTGCTGGACAAAAGCCTGAACCCATCACGCCCCTTTTGTCGGTCTACTCTGGGTGTCCTCCTCGTACCTCAGGTGCTGGATTGGGCAGAGTGTCTCCTTGCAACTTCCAGACACATCCCTCATGGGTTCAATGGCATTCTGCAACGGCCAATCAGGCGTGGTTTTGGTGAGGTGAAATGCACGCCCCTTTAGGGCCCAGTGTCAAAAAGCTGGGTCTCCGACAGAGGTCATGGGTCTTACACCAGTATAATGACCCGACGCTTACTTCAAAAAGTACTACCCAAAAATGGTTTAAGACAAAGCGCTGGACACTTCTGAAGTCCAGATCTAAATCCCATAGAGCACCTGTGGGGTGGTTGGGAGAAGGAACCTGTCAAATCTGAAAGACCTGGAGCAGTTTGCAAAAGAAGAGGGGTCTACAATTCCAGTAGAGTGGTGTAAGAAACTCACTAATGGTTACAGTAAGCGATTCATTTCAGTTATTTTTTCAAAAGGGTGTGCTACCAAATAATAAGATGAGCCAACCGTTTTGTCCAGTAAATTTTTAGAGTTCTTTGTGAATTTTTCTTTTTTTTTTCTCTTCTGCTTTTTTGTGTTGTTTAAATACAGACATAAGAAATAAACAAAAACAAACAAAATTTCTGGGAGAAGTAATGCATTGTCTGACAGAAATGCAAAGGTGCCCTTATTTTTCGCTGTGACTGTGTTTTCATGGACATGCTTAAAACACGCGTGTCCTAGTTGTGGCTCCTCGTTCGGTCTCATGGGATGAAGGTTGTGTGCAGAATTCCAAAGATTTGATTCTTTTAAACTGTGTGTTAGGAATGATTCGATTCTTGTAAGATAGCTGAACTCTGAACCAGTTACAGTGTGTGATCAAGCTAGCTAGCTCAACTCTGAACCAGTTACAGTGTGTGATCAAGCTAGCCCCAGGTGTCTTATTATGGCTATGTTTGTAATATTAGCGAAGAAGGTGAACATTTTTGTTATAATTCAAAAGTGTTAGTTATGTACCTTAAACAACTTTTTGTGCTTTGACAAAGGTGATAATGAGATAAGTGAAGAGCAGCTGTCAGTTGATAACGTGACAAGCTAGTTTTGCCCCTTTGGACTTAATGTGGTTAATCAATCGTAATCCTCTAAGTCTAGTTAAAGTTCACCGCAGTTATTTTCACCCTTAGTCATGGTTGCAAGGCCAGTTCATTTCTGCGGCTAAATCTTAGGATTTTTACTGCTCAGCATTAAACAAACTATATGGGAATCGAACTACAGGGGAATCGATGAGTATATCCGACTCTGGTGTGGAGGTAGAAGTAAGATCTGACTCTGGCGTGGAGGTAGAAGTAAGATGACAGCCAGACAGCATTCAGGGAGGAGAAGGCGAAAAGGTAACTCATTACCGCTACAATGTTTTTTATTATCTTTTTAAATGTATGTATTTTTTTTTTTAATGATTTTTGTTTGAGAGACAACCGAATTTGCAATTGTCCTTTCACTGTGATTTGAGTGGTTGGTTGTAGTTGCTGTCTTGAAGTAGCCTAGTTCTAGATCTGTATGTGCTGTCTTGAAGTAGCCTAGTTTCAGATCTGTATGTGCTGTCTTTCCCATGACTTGCTTGTACTGTGTTGTCTTCCCTGTATGTTTCATACTTGTAGTGTGTATGGCATGGACATTAACATAGACGTGCTATAGAGAACAAACCGGTCTGTGAAAGTCTGCCACAGAGCTGTGGGTGTTTAATGGATTTGTGTGTGGCCGTGCTGGGTAGGGCCACAGTCACAGAATGAAACGGCCTATGAGTAGAAAGTGAGCCGTGGCTGCTGGCTTTAGGCAAACATGGGTCGTAAGCAGCGTAGATAATCTGACTACTTACACATAGAGACCAACTGCTATATAATGTGCTCTTAAACTGAATACAAGTGGTTGTGAAGTTCAGTGTGTTAGAATTTGTAGTGTATTACCATTTTGAAAGTGCATCCTGCATCATACTATTAGTTTAACTGCTAATTTATTACAATGGCATTTGCCATACTTATGCCATTTCCAGACATGGTTAACGCTTGAGGTATATTTTCTCCCATATTAAGTATGTATGTAAGTACAACATTGAAGCCAAAACTTAATTTGACATTAAAGTATTTAAAAATGAAATGTGTCCAGGTAATTAAGTACTCTACAAAAATATCTACAGCACCCGCAAGAAAAGCTTTTATGAAAGTACATGTGCACTTTGCCTTGCATGAAGAATATCTCATTCACCTTTTTTTGTAGCTAAAAATGACATTAGCTGGCGATTAATATTGTTGGTGCAATTATATTCTATTGAATAAGATGGTATTTAGTAGATCTTCTAGTTTTGTTTAACTGCAAAAAAAAGATGTATGTGGATACCAAACGTTTTTTAAATTTAAATGTTGAATACAGGAAATGGTGAAGGTAGTTTGTAAGGGTGCCAAAACTTCATGTCATGTAAAAAGGAAATTGGATGACTCATTACGTTCACTCTGGAACGTGTATAATCATGTAGAGTTTAATGTCCAACAATATACCAAGAATTTATTTTTGGTGGGGCTTTATGAAAAATCACCTACACAAAATCTCAAAACTAAACGCGCGTTTGCTTTTACATTCTTGTTAGCGAGCCTTCTTTCCTCATATCAACAAAGACTTTCAAAGTCTTTGAAAGGGTTTTGTGTTGCATATTTTATTTTCATTCAGTTTAGTATTTTGGGCCTAAGATTAGGCACCAGTTGGTAGTTCACCCAAATTGTACTAAAATGGGGCTAGTTTGAAAGCCAAATCCACTGTCGCATCATCTAAAGCAGAGTAGTCCTGAGTTTAGGGTTAGGGTTCCGGGTTGGGCTTCCGGATGTCTCTATGCTATCTTTCCAGCTTTACCTGTTCATACTCATTGGTCCCTTGTCCCTGAATGGGCCACTCCCGGCTCCACATCGACACATACACGCTGTGCACCTCTACTGGGCTTATCTATAGCCTTACCTCTTCAGTGCTGAGCTGTGGATTGCTCATTTCTGGGACATAGGCATTCTGTTCAGGACCTGCTTTTGAGCTGTCAGTGATATCTAGATGAAGTTGTGGCGAAGAAGGCCTTCTTTGGTTGAAAATATGAGCAGGTACTATTAAGTTATTTTTCAGTCAAGTTGTTTTGTTGTTGGTGTTTTAGCATTTTACAGGCATTCTGGAGCTGAACATACAGCTCTGGAAAGAATTAAGAGACAACTGCACCTTTTTCTTTCCTTTCCAAATAATTTGCTAAGGAAAGTTTTGATCGAGGAACAGAAGGGTTCAACTTGCAGTGGTCTGTTAAATAGAACATGCAAGCCAACTTAATCTAATCATTGTGTTGTATACAACATTCCTAGGTATATTGCTGTCAGATCTTTGAGGGACTGTATGTCACTTAAATAAGAGATAAGGATGACGATGTTTGAGTTAAACATGTGACTTGGGCACCATTGTGCAACACATTGGCAGCCTACAGGATTTGGTTATAATTCCAGTACATGGTCAATTGTGAGAGAAGCATGTCTGAGAAGATCGAGATATAGAATCCAGTCAGACAGGTTTGTAGAACGTGATGTTTGTTTCTGTGTCGTCTTGCTATAGCTGAGGAATTTAGTCTCCCTCAAAAATCAGACCATTGTTTCACTTGAGCTCTCTGCTCCCTCCACAGGTCCCTCCCCTTCCTCCATGCCTGTTCCTCCAGGCTATGCTCATCGAGATCAAAATGATCAGTCTGTAAACCCGTTGCGTATCTCAGTCGGAGGACTTCCCATGTTGGCCTCCATGGCTAACACCTCGGATCCCCGATTCCGCCTCAAGTGGAGGGCCATCGTGGCCTTGACCCTGGCCCTGGCCCTGGTCCTCCTTTACATCCACCTGAACCCCGGACTGCACCCCCAGGCCTCCCGCAACTGGACGTCCGGCCACACAGGGGTGGTGGTGGGCGCGGCGGTCGACCGCTTCAACGACACTTACCCGCTGAGTCCCCCCGAGCGGACTCCGCTAGGCACGCGCTACCGCATCGGCGTCATCGCCGACCTGGACACGGACTCCCGCAGCGACAAAAAGCTGACGTGGTTCAGCTACATGCGCCGGGGCCACCTGCTGGTGACGGAGAGCGGCGACAAGGTGTCCGTGGAGTGGGACGTCGATAGGGTGGTGCTGGAGAGCCACCTGGCTGAAAAGGGCCGAGGCATGGAGCTTTCAGAGCTGGTGGTGTTCAACGGGAAGCTGTACAGCGTGGATGACCGTACCGGCGTGGTTTACCACATCGACGGCAACCGGGCTGTGCCGTGGGTCATCCTGCCTGATGGGGACGGCTCCGTCGCTAAAGGTCAGTGATCAACCCCCCCTAGCCCATTTCCCAGGCACACCTAGGAATCTGAGCGATCTGTGAAGATCATTGGTGTAGGGGGGGCTATGCACGAGTATATAAGATTTAAAAAAAGAAATAGAACGTTTGTGGTGAAAATCATAAATATATGGACATTTTTCTCAACACCGGACACATAGGAGGCGGTCAGTGATCATAGCCAACCATTACAGTGTATTATAAGAAAGGTTTATCTTACAAAATATCATTGTGTGGTGTGTTCCAACTTATGGTCCAAGGGTCTATTTGAAGAGTCCTATGACAGTCACAAGCATAGGACCTAGCAGGTGGTATGGATAGGTTGTGTGGGACCCATTAGTAATGGGGCATTACATTCCCTACCTAATGTCCTTCGTAGAGTCAGTACTATCATACATTGTCAGATAGGTGCATGAAAAGAAGCTTGACAATCAGTTTAGCATCCATTTTGGGATTGCGTGAGTTGGGTTCTTCTTAGTCCAGGGTATTCAATAGATCTACACAGTACTTAAAGTGGCATCCTAAACCCTAACCATGTGTATTTCCTCTTTCCCACAGGGTTTAAGGCGGAGTGGCTAGCAGTGAAGGACGAGCACCTTTACGTGGGCGGCCTGGGGAAGGAGTGGACCACCACCACGGGGGAGGTGGTCAACAACAACCCAGAGTGGGTGAAGGTGGTGGGTCACCGGGGAGACGTGCAGCACCAGAACTGGGTCCCTAAGTACAACTACCTGAGGTCTGCAGCCGGGATCATACCTCCTGGTGGGCTTACCGTGCTAACGCTAACAGCACACCTTGGTTACTGTAATGATCATACCTCCTGGTGGGCTTACCGTGCTAACGCTAACAGCACACCTTGGTTACTGTAATGATCATACCTCCTGGTGGGCTTACCGTGCTAACGCTAACAGCACACCTTGGTTACTGTAATGATCATACCTCCTGGTGGGCTTACCGTGCTAACGCTAACAGCACACCTTGGTTACTGTAATGGCGATGTTACTAGCGTATAGTCTTCACTGCCGATGCTTAATCAGTCAGATCCACGCTACCAGGCTAATTACCAGCATTGTATGGCACTCTCTCCTCAGGTTACCTGATTCACGAGTCAGCCGCCTGGAGTGACACTCTGCAGCGGTGGTTCTTCCTCCCACGTCGCGCTAGCAAGGAGCGCTACGACGAGACGGCCGATGAGCGAAGAGCCGCCAACCTGGTCCTCAGCTGCTCGGCGGACTTCGAGGACATCACCGTGAGCCGGGTAGGCCCACACAACCCAACGCATGGCTTCTCCTCTTTCAAGTTTGTCCCCAACACAGACGATCAAATCATCGTGGCGCTAAAGTCGGAGGAGGATTCTGGGAAAATTGCGTCGTACATAATGGCTTTTACACTGGATGGACGGATCCTTTTACCCGAAACTAAGATAGGAGATGTGAAGTATGAGGGTCTGGAGTTTATTTAAGCAAACATGGGAGCACATGAATTGGAGCCCATGCCTTTTGAGGCTCTACCGTATCCATGTTGGGTTTAGCAGTGGGCCTTCCATTCACTCTGAAGTCAGTGACTTGGTGCTTGTTTGTTGACTCTAAGCAGGGTGGTGGTCATTAGTCATCATGAAGAAGAAAGGACTCAAACATACCGGGGCTACAGGACATTGTAATCCAATAACAAATATTAACTTTAATTTTCTGTTCCAAAACTTACAACAAAAAACTGTATTCCCTAATTACATTGTAATACATTGTGACATTGGAAAATAAGTGGTCTAGACTACCTGAACTAAGTCCTCAAATTGAGGATGTCCTCCTCTATGCCATTCTCTGTCTAGGCCAATGACTGTCTCTTAAAAATACTGTGGACCTTTTAATAATGAATGTACAAATAATGAACTAATCTGAAACTGTGATTTTATTCCTGAAATGCAGATGTTGTACATCCAGGAAATAATTGATATGTTGCTTTTCCCCAATATAGTAAGTTTTTCTTACTTTTTAAGTAATTCAAATCATATAGTAAATTCCAGAACACTTTAACCTACTTGAAAATGTTTAATGGTTTGGCTTTAAGAGACCCATTAAAATATAATTTGGAAAGGGTTTATATATTTACCATGAAGGATTTTACCATATTTACCGTCAGTTCAGTTTACAAATACATTAGGATTATTCTTCTAAGCATCCTAATGCAATGGTTGCCCAAGACCATTTAGTTTTTAAAAAATGTTTGGTTGTAATGTGAATGCTCTGTGCCAGGAATAGAAAAGCTTTGATATAAAGAATATACATGTTATGTTTTTGAAAATGATGTTACCTGATGATAAACATTATTAAGGTCAATGTTTTACCAAGTTAATTTATAAATGGATAAGAACAGAAGGTAATTATTGGCGTAATATTTGACAAGGTATTTTTTACATTGTCTTCCTGTACAACATATGAGGACAAAAATTGACCAAAACCATGGTTGACCTTGCGGGCATCTGGCCACATGGATTGGTTGCCCCATTCTCCGACACCAACCAATCACGCAAACCCCAACTGGTGCTTAACCAATTAGCATCACCACATGCGAATATCCCTGGGAATTGGCCACAATTACACTTTGCTGCACTTTTTTGACCCATTTGTTAACGTTTATAAATGTTTTTCTGTAAAAAAAATCCATACGGTAATTTTAATCCCTTTACAAATGTAACCTTATATTATGAAGTGTTACAATGTGTTTGTAACAAAAAAAACAAATGTTGCTCTGTTTCCTTCCCCCCAGTAAAATCTGTTTTGTTACACTTTTGTTAAGGTATTTTATTTGATGTTGATGAGAAAGTGGGAATTTTATAACACAATATCAACACATGTTAACATAAACCATTATAATGATTTTACGGCAATATTTAAGTTATTTTCCTTAATCCCAGTCAGTTTGTAATAATTGTTGCTTGATTTTAGTAGATTTAATCTGTTCTCAATTGGGGTTTGGATATTAGGATTAACTAAAATGAAATATTTAGTTCTAACTTGCTCACTAAGTAGTGTAACTAGAAATACATCTTTGAGAATCTAGTTGCAGAAGTGTATATTTGATTCCGCAGTGTCAGGGTAGATGTACTAATATTTTAAAATGTCCACAAGACACAGCCAGGCACCAATTGGTGAGACCTGTACAAACCAGAATGCTTATCTGTAGGAAAACCTAGATTGAAATAGTTTTTAAGTTATTGTTTTGTATTAAGTATAAAACATTTTCTCAGTGTCATGAGGTAGTCAACTGGAATGCATTTCAATAAATGTGGGCTTTGTTAAAACCTTTGACTGTTAAAGTATATACAGAACAAATAGATCATAACCCTTTGACTGTTAAAGTATATGCGGTATACAGAACAAATAGATTATAACCCTTTTCCCCGTTATTGTATTTATTGGTTAATCAGTTTCCCAAGATGTTGAAAATACTGATGGGTGGAATCTAATCTGTGGGCAGCTGTTGCGTGAATGAATGGAATATAAATACATTATAAATTAATTATTGAATAATCTTGACTAGATTGCAAATGAAATGCATTACAAACCAACATAATCCTGCTCTTCATTCATTGTCTTAATTATGTTTCTTCCTTATACTGAACAGGCACAAATGCAACCAGTAATCCAATTTATACCCTGGACCACAGTTTGAGGTGTCAGTTGACGTAGGTGTCAGTTGACTTAGTGGAGCTATTTGTCCGCAAGCAGAACCGTGACTTCCACATTGCTGTCCACAGGGAACAGGAAATGGAGATGAGACAAACGTATGCATCCACAAACTGACCTCTGTACCCACATTTAAACCGGTCCAACAGCCTCTTAACAGAAAAGTCAAGTCTGCAGTGCTTATGTCTGCAACTTCATCACACCCTGGTCCCCTTGCAAGGTGTTATGTATATTTTCAGCATGCTCATTGGATGTTGCAATGGGAAGGTGTATGTACTGTTTATATTAAGCAGAACCTTGTTTTTGTCACGCCTATCATTTGGAGTTGGGAAATATTTCTTCAACTAAAACATAATCAAGTTGTGGCTTGCTCACTCATGTGATTTCACAGAAATCCAGCTGCAGGCGTGCTGTTTTGATCAGGTTATTAAATAGTCTTGCCCATGAGGTTATATAAGTAGTTAGGTTTCACAAGAGTTTTCAAAGAACCACTGGAGACACAGCCAGACACCAAGAGGTAAGATATTTGAGTCCATGTCCCTACATTAACTGTTCAGTTATGGATATTACAATACGTTTTGCTTAAATATACACTACAATTCCAAAGTTTGGGATCACTTGGAAATGCCCTTGTTTGAAAGAAAACAACTAAAATAACATCCAATTGACCTGAAATACACTCTAGACATTGTTAATGTTGTAAATTACTATTATCGTACCTGGAAACGGCAGATTTTCAATGGAATATCTATATGGCGTACAGAGGACCGTTATCAGCAAACATCACCTCTGTGCTCCAATGGACGTAGTGTTTGCTATTACATGTTTATCATTTTAAAAGGCAATGTAATCATTAGAAAACTCTTGCGATATATTAGAACTGTTGAAAACTGATTAAAGCAACAATAAAGCTGTCCTTGGACTAGTGCGCTATCGTTAGCATTTGTGGGTTTGATTCCGTAGGAAAGGATATTCCATGCGAAGAATTGTCAAGCAACCGTCTGCCAGCGGGGTCGGACACATATTCCTGGAACAGACATAATATCCAGTTTCGCTACACTGCTTTCTTGGTGAGCCAAGACGTCAACTTCAGAAGCTCTGTTGCTATCATAAACATTTGCGTTATTGTTATCATATGCGTGATGTTTGAAAAACGCCATGAGGGGACTAAATCAATTTCTTCTTAACCTCTCTGGTGGCCGTTCCTCATGGCACAGGTCAGGGTTAGCGCTTCCCTATGTGACTGTCAAACAGTCATACACGGTGAGTATTTGCCATTACCACTAGGCTACTCACGTTTATGACACATGTAGCAGGCGCTAAGCTACTACCGTTATGGACACTATTTTCCTACTTTTTACGCTCAAACAACCCAACACACCTCTGGGTGACTAAGCTACCTAAGGTCTTTTATGCTGCTTCCTCATGGCACAGGTCAGGGTTAGCGCTTCCCTATGTGACTGTCAAACAGTCATACACGGTGAGTATTTGCCATTACCACTAGGCTACTCACGTTTATGACACATGTAGCAGGCACTAAGCTACTACCGTCATGGACACTATTTTCCTACTTTTCACGCTCAAATAACCCAACCTACCTAAGGTCTTTTATGCTGCGTCTAGGAGGAACGATATGGGACAGACCATTTTGAGAAAGAGCGGGGTCGGAAACAATGTATTAGAAGGCATAATTTCATTTAATCATTTTGAGCAATCGGATCATAACATAAAAATAATTACAAATAACAATGTATTGGTATATATTTTAAAATGTATTTTAGGTTGAATTCTCACAGGGCCCTAAGCCTTCTGGGGGCATGCCTACCTACGCTTATGGTATCGACCGCCACTGTTTGCGGGAGGAGGGGAGGGGCAGAGAGTTCAACAACAGTAGAGTGATGGAGGAGACAAGCTCCAAGACAACTTTCTATGTGTTATTTAGCATCACATCTGATCAGTGAACTACATTATGTCAGCTGGTACCTGGCCAACCAGAGTAAAAAAGCTGCGACCAAGCAACCAATTGTAATGAAAGCGATGTTCCCTGTCAGGGCTGCAGGATTGTTCTGAGCACTGCTTCTGAGAGGGGTGGTACCAGTAGGGGGCGTGACTGTGCTGATTATAGAATGTTCCAAACACACTGCCTCTGAGAGGGGTGGTACCAGTAGGGGGCGTGACTGTGCTGATTATAGAATGTTCCAAACACACTGCCTCTGAGAGGGGTGGTACCAGTAGGGGGCGTGACTGTGC
>JACXGK010006664.1:0-12289 GCA_016801125.1 Novumbra hubbsi
CCCCCCCCCCCTTCAGTGTGTGTTGTTGTTACATGTCACCGGAACCTTTAGACTCCTGTTTGAGTCAGCTTATATGTAATACGTTCATGATGTTATCGTGCATTTTGTTTTGGGATCGCTAAAATAAAAGACCAATCCATCAATCGCATCTTTTGGATTTTCACTGTAACAATTTACAGCTGATAACTTAAGAGGATAAGATTATAATATTTAGGCCTGTACAACTTAATTTCCACACTAGGAGTGAGGTAGGGACTGTCTAGCTGTTTATTCCGTTAGTTAAATCGCCAAAGGCAGCCCCATTGGAGAACCCACAGCTGGAACTGAAACAAGTTCCTGGCATTCTAGGGCTTATTTGTCTCTGTCTCGTGCTGTCGGGCCGAGGGACACAGTCTCCCCTTTATCTAGGCGCTGGGCTTTTCAGCATTAGCGGCGTAGACAAGAGTTGTTTTTTATCTGGGCCATAATTCAACCTTTACTACGTGCGCAAACATTCCAATGGTTTGCCTTCTGGCGAGAAAGGAGCGCGTGCGCCAGGCATGCGCATAGTGGACGTCTTCTGACTAATTCAATTGTGATCGTTTAAGTACTTTTCAATGCTTCTACCATTTATCCATTACACCCCGGAATTAACTAGACCTATAAAGATAGTTTACACACACATACACACACGTGCCAGCCTTTCACTCTCTGAAAGTATTTACCTGACGGTAATGAATTAAATGTAGCTTTTGTCAATTTAAACAATCTGTCCACTTTGTATCCTGGGCAGAAAAAAAAAACTATAGACGCTTCCTTGTCCAATAAAATAATTAATAATATTCTTAATGAAAAGGAGCACTTTGCTCACTGCGCCCTGGATAAATCTAAACATGCTCGTAGAGAGCATCTAACTGGAGAGAAAGTTATAAAATAAACATCACTCTGGCTCCAGTCGTATCCAGGATAGGCGCCCTCGTAAAAATCCCACTCGCAGTTTGTGGCTCTCTGCACCTCCACTGTTGAACTTGAACTGTCGCTTGATTTATGACTCTGCTGATATTAAATCTAAAAGACGAATCTACCAACTTTTAGAAATGACCTGTTATTACAGAATTTATTTCGCAGGTTTTGGGTGCATTAGTGATTTATTTATTTATAATGAAATCCATTAGCCTATTATAGTTTGTGCAAGTCAGACAAACGGGATACTTGAGTGTGCGTTTCAGGAGTGCTGGGGAGCCAGACCTCTAAATCCCTCGCCCCTCTTGGGAAAGAGGGAGATGGAGAGAGGGAGTGAGAGGTGTCGGGTCTTTCTGGCCCACTGCGCGCTGCAGAGACAGAGAGAGAGAGAGGTGTAGTCTGAAGGATTACATCACGGCAGTTCTAGATATATCGTCGAAGCCAGATCTGGCTCAGTTTGGAGTCCGGCAGCCGCCAGTCCAACGCCTAGACAACATGCGGACACCCAGAAACCAACAGGATCCAACACTGAGACTAGTAAGGAACAAGGAACTGACACGTTTTACGCGCGGGAAAGCCCAGAGGAAATGCCGCCAGGTCGGCTCTTGCTTCTGACATAGCTGGGATTGGCGCAACGTTTTCACCGAATTTGCTTTAAAAGTGCGTTATTTTTTAAATACATTAAAAATGTATTATATTCTATGTATATAGATGCATGTCATGGACTCTAACGACACGCAGCAAAACTATCCTCTGGCTCCGCGCTACAACTTTTCCCCTTTCAAATCGCTGTCTCCGGTTGCTATAGTGAAAAGGTCCCAGTAAACTTTTTGAAGCCAGATTTTCGCGGAATTTGAGGAGGAGATCAACGGGTGCAGCTCGTGCGAGACAACGTGCGCTGGACCACTGTGCGTGTTGGGAGTCCTCCACGCGCACTCCCCCACTCACTCCGACCCCCGGGGGAAAACGGATGCTCGTTTCAGACCTCTAAGGATTACAAGCTGTATATTCTACTGATTTAGAACTATTGTAACCAGACGGAGGTATGGATAACTCCTATTATTTCCTGGCCATGTCCATGCTAGTTCTTTCTCTCGGGTTTAGAATAGAGGAGGGCATGTGCCAACACTACTACCTCCTCCGTCCCATCCCCAGCGACACTCTCCCCCTATTGCCTATTGATGAGTCCCCAGACACCCTTTTGGACCCAAAAGAAAGGGACCTGAATGAGACTGAACTGAGAGCAACCATGGGGAGTCACTTCGACTCACACTTCATGTCAATAATCCCGCCCGAGGACAAGTACTCGGGCAATGAGGACTTGAGCGACTCGGAGATGCGTCAAAAGCCGTCCGGCGCGATGCCCAAGGAGATCAAAGCCATGGAGTTCGACATCCAGCCCGGCAAGAAGCACAAGCCCAGTACAAGACTCAGAAGAAAGTTGCAACTGTGGCTGTGGTCTTACACCTTCTGTCCAGTTGTTTATACATGGAAAGACCTCGGGAGCAGATTCTGGCCGCGTTACTTGAAGGTGGGGATCTGCTACAATAAGCGTTCTTGTTCGATCCCTGTAGGGATGGTTTGCAAACCTGCCAAATCGACCTATTTTACGATCTTAAGATGGAGGTGCCTACAGAGAAAGGGAGCTTTTAAATGCGCGTGGATAGCAGTTCAGTACCCCATTATATCTGAATGCAAATGTGCCTGCTCAAACTGAAATACATTGAAATTAACTTTTTGTTTTTATTGTTTAATTGTTTCTAAAGAATGGTTATGATTATTTTTATATGCACTGCCAAGTGTAAGAATGTATATTTTATGTATATGTGGTGTCATATAATTTTATGACAAAAAAGGTCAGTATTATTATTGTAACATAATCAGCCTCTACTGTTTTTCTTAAACATATCTTGGATGTTATGTATCTTTATATTTATATTGAATAGCGCTTAGCATTGCGAAGCATTCAAATTTGGATATTGAAGGACTATTTTCCATTATTTCGGAAGAAAACAAGTGGTTTTATTGAACTCTGATCTGGCACAATTAGCCAAAATGGAAATTCCGTATGTGATGCAGGACTATGGGTTGGTTGGTGAGTAAAATATGTAAAATAAGAATAACTCCCAGGCTATTCATTCTTTATGGATAGCTCCCAGCATATACATTTTTTATGTTCATGTAGTAATTTCCAGACAAAATAAAACCACTCAAATTAAACTTTGGATGAATGTTTTGTTTTGTTCGATAAAGGTGGTTCAGCTTAGGTTTCCATCTCTTTTGTCTTGAAAAGGCTCTCAGATTTGTCAGGTTTTGTTGGTAGAAATGGTCAGCTCAAGAAGAAATGTTTTTTTAGCACCATGCAGACCTGTGGTTATAGTAAAAGTTTAGGGAAAGTTTGAGGGTACTGTGTTTGATTATTCAGCTGCTGACCACACTCATATAGATGTCTTGCATGGCACCTTTCTTTAAACATCTTTCCTGGTGGCTCCAGATGCTGGCACATCTTTGTCCTCTTCCCTTGTTCGGTCGGTAGATCAGAGCTAACCAGTCCTGAAGAGCCCCTGTTCTTGTCCCAAACACAATAAGATTAAAGGCTTCTCCCAGAAGGGACCTGTAACCATTTTGGACCACTTTCTTCCCACAATTAGGGATACATTGTGGAATAACTATTTTTGGTAGAACCCCTGAGGATTCCAGGTAAAATGCTTCTGCCACATGGAACCAAAAGAAACTATGGTAACTCTCCAGTAACAGGGTGGAAGGGTAACTCTCCAGTAACCGGGTGGAAAAATTGCTCTGAAGAAACAGGGATAGCCAGTGACCCTCCAAAAACGGGGAACGAGTTAAGCTTTATTATTTTCAAAATGTTGCTTTCCTTTAACCTCAGAAGACAGGACACTTTTAAATTCATCCTCATAAGCCCAGAACCAACAGTCCTACAGTTATTGGGCAAGGTCACTAGCTCCTGCGGTCCAGACATCTTGGCGTCCCCTCTAACATTGTATCCTAATAGGGGTTAGTATATAAATACTGTACAGTTCAGTCCTAATGGGTATTCTCATAACGCATAGTAATATAGATTTTCTGATCGTACACTAAATAAACATCGTTTTTCTCTCCAGCCTGTGACCCATTGCACCTCTACTTAATTATGTCTAGATGAGGCTATCAGAAAGCATGAATTACATAAAAATAAGCCCAAGTGTGACGAATATGCCTATAAGGGAAAAATCCAACCACTTGAAATTATCTGGTTACTTACAAATACAAATTGACTAGAGTTTAACGACATTACATTACAGTTTAACGACATTACATTCAACGGATCTAGGCTTTGCTTGTCCTTGCAGTATTGTGTCCATGCCAGTAACACCCCAGGGACTCTCTTTTCCCAGCTGGGACATATGTCCTTCCATGTAACAACCCAGGGACTCTCTTTTTCCTTCTCTGCAATATCTGTCCACCCCAGGGACCCTCTGAAAAACTTCAAATCCGTTAAGCACATCAAACTCCCATTCAAGCCAGCAACAAGCAGGCCAGAATGACCTGCCTCAAACACTGCCTCATCTCATTACCCCTCACCTGGTGAACGCTGCCTCATCTCATTAACCCTCACCTGGTGAACACTGCCTCATCTCATTAACCCTCACCTGGTGAACGCTGCCTCATCTCATTAACCCTCACCTGGTGAACGCTGCCTCATCTCATTAACCCTAACCTGGTGAACGCTGCCTCATCTCATTAACCCTCACCTGGTGAACATTGCATCATCTCATTAACCTTAACCTGGTGAACACTGCCTCATCTCATTAACCCTAACCTGTTGAATACTGCCTCATCTCATCAACCCTAACCTGGTGAACACTGTCTCATCTCATTAACCCTAACCTGGTGAACACTGGTTGGAAGCTACGGTTGGAGCCATGCACTAACTCAATATACTGTATGGTACAAGTGGTTTTGGAAAAGAGGAGTCATTTAATGAAGTCTGTGAAGTCAGTAGTGGGTGTGTTTCTATATGTCAATAAGCTGATTCAGGTGTTGAAATCTTTTTTATATTTCTAACAAGCAATACTGAAGTTTTAAAATGTTCATGCAGGCATTCCTTAATCTTCATCATCTTCTTCATCTTCTTTCAGTTTTTTTCTGCAGCAGGGTCAAATGAGTGGACCTTTGGGTTCATAATCCCAATCAAACATATTCCATAGTTTGTGGTAATACTAAAATACATGTTTATATGGTTTTCAATATAGACTAATGAACCGATATTGTCCCCACTACAACACGGTGTGGGAGGGGCTTGGCACACTCCGCCTCCCTGCACCCCAGGAAAACAGCTGCTCCTTGGGAAATTGCTAATGTGGTTTGTAATAAAGTGCTTGCTTATAATATTGTAGAGATTTTACCTGGATTTCCAAGAGCAATGAATCCAGTCTGGCCTTCTTTGTCCCAACTCACTGCTATCTCTGCCTGAGGCTCAAATGGCACACTATTCCCTATATAGAATATCAGGCTCTGAGCAAAACCTGTGCCCTACGTAGGGAATAGGGTGGAATCAGCCATGCCCTGACAGTCGGAAAACTTCTTTGTGAAAAGATTAAACATTAAAGACCTTCATTTTCAGATTCCTTCATATAAGCTGCATGGCGTCTCTATATACTGGGGCAGTGGGAATATCACACATAGAAGTCTTGCTGCCTACGTTTATGTCAGGGAGGCCTGAGAGACAGGGACAGAGAGACTGGCGGAGAGAGACAGGGACAGAGAGACTGGCGGAGAGAGACAGGGACAGAGAGACCGGCTGAGAAAGACAGGGACAGAGAGACTGGTAGAGAGAGACAGGGACAGAGAGACTGGCGGAGAAAGACAGGGACAGAGAGACTGGTAGAGAGAGACAGGGACAGAGAGACTGGCGGAGAGAGAAAGACAGAGAGACTGGTAGAGAGAGACAGGGACAGAGAGACCGGTGGAGAAAGACAGAGACAGAGAGACTGGTAGAGAGAGACAGGGACAGAGAGACTGGCGGAGAGAGAAAGACAGAGAGACTGGTAGAGAGAGACAGGGACAGAGAGACTGGGTGAGAGAGACAGGGACAGAGAGACTGGTAGAGAGAGACAGGGACAGAGAGACTGGTAGAGAGAGAAAGACAGAGAGACTGGCGGAGAAAGACAGGGACAGAGAGACTGGTAGAGAGAGAAAGACAGAGAGACTGGCGGAGAGAGACAGGGACAGAGAGACTGGTAGAGAGAGAAAGACAGAGGGGGAGAGAGACTGAGGGAGAGGGACAAATGGAGAGGGAAAGAGATGAAGAAACAGAGACAGAGGGAGAGAGAGTGAAAAAGAGACAGATGGAGAGACACAGAGAGAGATAGATGAAGATCGAAAAAGACAGAACCAGGAAGAAACACAGGGTGGAGGGTGGAGGGTGGAGGGTGGAGGAAAAGACTCCAGTCTCCACAAATGTTGGGTAGTAAACTGAAGTGTCGATGCCTTTCTGATCACTATGGAATATTACATTTCAGTGCAACAATTCGGATTCTTCATGTTTTCCGCAACATGTCATAATCATCAGGATTATGTTTTTTTTCTAATCTTACTTACTTATTATTCTTTCATTCGAAATGTTGCAAAACCCCTGAGATCCACCATAAAATGTCAAGAGTGTCAAAATTAGTTAATTTGAATTACAACAAACCCTTCCTCCATATTACACTGACCTCCCTCACCCACACTGGAACACATATTCCCAGTCCGTGTCCCGCCAGCCAAGTCTACCAGAAATACTATTTAATAAGACAAATACCAATTAAAGGATCAGTAATTCCCTTCTCAACGTTCAAAGCTTTTTTCCAAAACTTCACCTTGATTAGCAGTGTAACAGAGTTTGCAGATTTCATAGATGACAGTTTGCCCACAAAGTTAAGTCCACAGGTTTCCCAAGCCAAATGATGCATGATGTATGCTATTTGGAATATAAGGAGTATATAGGAGTTAACCTAATCAATGATATCCAACCCTTCAAAGTGGAATCAATTCTATTCTCATTAAATTGTTTTTACCCATATATTATTTTACAAAATAAACTATTGATATCAATGTTTCTCTTAGGTTTCTCTTCTTATATCTAACTCCCTGCCTCTCCCAAACCCACACAGGTCATTGGCCAACTTAGATTCTTTGTATTTGCATGAGACTCATTTAGGACAGTGAGGGAGAAAGAAGCTAAGGATTATGAGAGAAGTGTAGTAGAGAGTTGTAGGTTTAAACATCAGCGAGAGTGTGTGAGCATGTGTGTATATGTGTATCTGAGATATATCCCTTAACATATTTCAAATAATTGATTGGAATGTGATTTGAATATCTCAATGAACTTTTGAAAATGTGTTTAATATCAGTCCATCCCAGAATTCCCTAGAAATATATAATCTGGCCAATAATTTTTCAGCTGTTCCTTACTCAGCAAAGGTATCTTTCTGGTTTAGGGTTGAAGTTTAGGAAAGATTTCTAGTGTTTAGGTTTAGGGATGAAGGTTAAGGTTAGGGTTAGAGTTGAGGTCGGCTTTATGATTGGGGTCAGTGGATAGGCAACATGGATTTCTGTTTTTATGGTCTCCACCAAGATGGAAAAACCAACATGTGAGTGTATATGTGTGTGCACGTACATGGGTGTGTGTGTCATCATGTGTGGTGCTTGGCATTGCCTTGTTCCAGGGAATGATGCCTCGTAGAAACTTATGTTCGAGGATTTTCATCACTCTATGCCCAGAGCAGCACTTTGCCCAGAGCATCACTCTATGCCAAGAGCAGCACTCTGCCCAGAGCATCACTCTATTCCCAGAGTATCACTCTATGCCCAGAGCATCACTCTATGCCCAGAGCATCACTCTATGCCAAGAGAATCACTCTGCCCAGAGCATCACTCTATGCACAGAGCATCACTCTATGCCCAGAGCATCACTCTATGGCCAGAGCACCACTCTGCCCAGAGCATCACTCTATGCCAAGAGCAGCACTCTATGCCAAGAGCAGCACTCTATGCCAAGAGCAGCACTCTATGCCCAGAGCAGCACTGTGCCCAGAGCATCACTCTATGCCCAGAGCATCACTCTATGCCCAGAGCAGCACTCTATGCACAGAGCATATTTTATCAGACAGGCAACAGCCTTCTGAAACGTTAGAACATGGAGGCACTGTGAGCTCTGTAAAGCTGTTCTGAACCAAGGGCAATGCTGCTTTTGTTCAGAACATTTCAACTGAATAGTCAACATGACAATAACAACGTGAAGAATATCTCACACTAACTATATGCACCTTTATTTAAGTGTTAAGATCTAGTTGTCTTTTCAGAATATGTACATAAACTAAACATTTGAAAATAATGATGCATGAATGATGCATGAATTGCCATTACATATATCTTATTAATCTTTCGAGAATCACAACACATAACACATAAAAAAGAATACAAACAAAGAATATAGGAAGTGTTCTGCAGATGCAGTGTTTCAGTAAAACAGTGAGTGTACAGAAGGTCTTTCTTCACTTTAATAGTGTTGTAGCAAGCTATCACATGGTCCTAGAGGAATTTACAGAGAAAAACAAACAGTTCATACACACACATATATGCACTGATTCAATAAAATACAGTATTTAGACAGTAAATCTTTTGTTTGTGTATTGGTTTCATATTTTAACATATCAAATGATCAATGGAAAAATGATGTGTTGTATAATAGTCCCCCTTTTTCCTCTTCATCAGTTCACCATGTTATTATACTAGGGACACGTTATAAGTTATGACAGTGTGGAGTTATTAGAGCTGACTCAGGGTCCGGACAACAATGATGTTCATCTTGTTTCTTCGGAAATATAGAAACCTTCACTTGTCTCTCTTGAGCACCAGGACTGTTTGCTTCCCCATTGGAGACCGACAGAGTATTTGAACACAGTTAGATTACGTACAGTAAAGTAGTAATGTTGAGTATTTGAACACAGTTAGATTACGTGCAGTAAAGTAGTAATGTTGAGTATTGGAACACAGTTAGATTACGTACAGTAAAGTAGTAATGTTGAGTATTGGAACACAGTTAGATTACGTACAGTAAAGTAGTAATGTTGAGTATTTGAACACAGTTAGATTACGTGCAGTAAAGTAATAATGTTGAGTATTTGATTGTGTATCCTTTTGCATGCAGGTATGTATATATATGCAGTGGAGGACAAAATATTTGATCCCCAACTGCCATAGAAATGATCGGTCTATAATGTTGGCCACGCTAAACTTCTCAAACCTGGTGTGATGTGGTCCTTCTCCCACAACTACCGGCAAGGTGACGGCTGTTATTGAGCAGAATCAACACACACAAACACATGACATGAACACACACAAACACAGCTATGCATTTAGACACACTCACATCAGCCCAACCCAATTCTTTAAAATGTTCTGCTTTTTGTTACGCTGACAAATAGCAAAGCCACAATTATATTGTCTGCTAGAAGACTTTCAAACATCACATTCACATAATATGGGATGTATTTGTTTGTTAATTACCTATTTTTCCTTTCCCATTGCTTAGGCATTTTTTTAATTCCTCCTCGTCTGGCTTGACCTGAAGGTAATGTAGTGTCAATTAAACATTGTGGGTGGTGTTCCTAGTGACAAATCAAGCACAGGGGCCCATGATGATGCTGTTTGCCACTGGTTTTAACAGCCTGAAGGTCTGGAGTTGAAGCTTCTCTCCAGTCTGTTCCAGGTCCATGATGATCCATGTGTCCAAGGATCTATATGGTCTGAGGTCCATGATGATTCATGTGTCCAAGGATCTATATGATCTGAGGTCCATGATGATTCATGTGTCCAAGGATCTATATGATCTGAGGTCCATGATGATTCATGTGTCCAAGGATCTATATGATCTGAGGTCCATGATGATTCATGTGTCCTTTCTCTGGCCATGGGTGGACTCAATGTCCTGAAGGGTTGGCAGTGTGTCTTGATGGTGAACTTTGCCAACCTCACAAACCCCTGAAGGGCCATTCCACCAGGCCATCGCAGGTGCAATACCAGGGGAAGGAGGAAGTATGAGAATGAGGATGTAGATTAATATAAAACGCTTCTAATGATGAAGGGAGTGAGTGAGGATGAAGGGAGAGAGGATGAAGTGAGAGAGGATGAAGGAGAGAGAATGAAGAGAGAAAGGATAATGGGGAAGAGGATAAAAAGAGAGAGGATGAGGGTGAGAGGATGAAGAGAGAGAGGATGAAGGGAGAGAGGATGAAGTGGGAGCGGATGGAGTGAGAGAGGATAAAGGGAGAAAGGATGAAGGGAGAGAGGATGAAGTGGGAGCGGATGGAGGGAGAGAGGATAAAGGGAGAAAGGATGAAGGGAGAGAGGATGAGGGTAAGAGGATGAAGGGAGAGCGGATGTAGGGAGATAGGATGAAGCTAGACACGATGAAGGGAGAGCAAGAGAGGTCTGTGTCTTGATCTGTGTTTATCTGTGTAGGCTGTTAGCTTCAATCAGTGTAAGCACACATACACACACACCACACACATACACACACACCACACACACACACATACACCGGCACACATTTCTGGCTGTGGGACGTGGGAACTGTCTGCTCCCAATCGATTGGCTGTCAGATTCTGACATCCATCATGCCTTGCAAATTAACGAGCTTTAGACTTGTGTGTGTGTTTGTGTGATGTGTGGATTTGGTGTGTGTATATTTGTGTGTTTGTATGTGTGTTTGTGTGTGTATGTGTGTGTTTGTGTGTATATGGGTGTGTGTATGTGTGTGTTTGTGTGTATATGTGTGTGTGTATGTGTGTGTTTGTGTGTATTTGTGTATGTATATGTCATGCTAGTCTAGATCCTTAGGCTTTGGGTTCTGAAGCAGAGTGAGAAGGGTCTAGCCACAAGCCTCTGGCACCTCCACAAGTGTGTGTATCCACGTGTGTGTGTGTATGTGTGCATGTGTGTTTGTGTGCACATGCATGGTGATACGATGTGTTTGGATATTAGGGCAATCGCTTCTCATCAGTGGTTCTGATTACCAGTTAGCCACAAGCAAGCCATTATCCCACAATGCATTAAGCAATTAAACTCTCTAAATTGCAATTCCTTGGTCAAGTTGATTTTCAGATGCTGTTTCAATCATTTTAAGGCATGAACAGAAGTGTTTAAGGCAATCAACAGTAAGAGATATACATTTGCAGTATTTCTCTATGTAATATTTGAGTATTTGCAAAATGGTACACTAGAATACACCTACTGCTTAAAACATTCAGATGACTTCAAAACTTATAAAGAGGTTCCCATAGTCCACCATTGTTACTCCCTCTAGTGTTGGAAGACCTACTCTTAACCTCTCCACAGCTCAGACAGAAAGCTGTTCCCTTGAAGAAGGGATGTTGATAAAATACCATATAGATGCTCTCTGCTGATTGTCTCTCTGACACACTGGTGAACTGATTCATTGGGGGGAGGTAAATGGAAAGCGGAGAAAAGAGATTGGGATTTAGTGTCCTGGGAACCTGTGAGTGAGACGGGGAGGGGGGGTATGGGATGTGTTCAAGAGGCAAGTTGTTAATTGGATGTCAAACACCTGTTAAGACAGACATGCTGTTAAGACGACAACTTTAGCTTTACTCAAAACCTGTCTCTCAGCCACCTCTCCAGAGTGTACTTAACTTAAAGGTATTTGTTAAGGACCCATCTGCTGAGAGAAGCACAGGGGAGTAAGGTGATACACCTTAAAATGCTGACAAGTGTTTTTGTTCCCTTGGAATTCGATGCTATTTCCACCATGGGGGACAGATAACATCGCCTAGTGGGCTCCAAATACAGTGTGTGAAGCGGCTACAAGCTAATCGGGTGTGTGTGTGTGCTTGCCTGCCAAGGGTGTGTGTGTGTGTGTGTGTCTATCAAGTGTGTGAGTTTTGGCGGCAGTCTGGCATGGCCACTGGTGGCTGGAGACGCTTGGCTTCTCCTCACACTGAAGTGAAAACTCTGGAACATATCTCTGTGACATCCGACAGCCCCAAACTCACCGTCCTCCCACTGCCCAGTACCTGTCAGGAGAGTGCCATAACCTGTCACAGGTGTGTCATAGGAGTGGTGGCGTCAGTCAGTGCATGCATGTCTGCGTGTCTGTCAATGGAAGGACTCAGTGTTTCCATATCAACAGTGTTAGAAAAGCGTCACAGCCAGACGTGCCTCCTGTATGGACGGCAGTTCTGAGTACTGGAAGAACTAATCCTCCATTATGAGCTTTCTGTTGGTGCAACAAAAGGCCAGACATTGTGATGTGGACGCTTGAAGCAGAGGCCAGTTTGAG
>JACXGK010006664.1:12389-28192 GCA_016801125.1 Novumbra hubbsi
ATGTGTATCATGTCTATGAGTATAGTGTCCCAATGTGTATCATGTCTATGAGTATAGTGTCCCAATGTGTATCATGTCTATGAGTATAGTGTCCCAATGTGTATCATGTCTATGAGTATAGTGTCCCAATGTGTATCATGTCTATGAGTATAGTGTTCCAATGTGTATCATGTCTATGAGTATAGTGTTCCAATGTGTATCATGTCTAGATATGTATCATGTCTAGATATGTATATAAGTGCAAAATGTTCATATGTGTATTATGTTAATGTGTTTTATGTCTAGATATATATCATGACTTTAAGTGCATTATGTTCATATGTGTGTTATGTTAATGTGTACTGTGTCTAGATATGTTTTATGTCTAGATGTGTATTGTCTATAAGTGTATTATGTCTGTGTGTGTAATACCTGTATGTGTATTGTGTCTGTGTGTGTATTACGTCTATGTGATTGTGTGTGTTGCCTAATTCTCTGCGTAACTGCTAAGGTGCATGACTGTGTCTCCGTGCCAACCTTGGTGTGTGTGTTGTGAGCTCTCCGGAGTGTGTGTGTAGACTGGGGAGTGGGGAGACACACTGCCCCTCACTGTTCAAACTGTTTATGCATACCAGTCTGCTCTGAGGGGCGCTGTGGCAGTCTGTTTAGACAAACTTATTTTGGGAAAATTCCACGGTGCTGGACGGGCGCTGGCCATAAATCACGAAATCTGCAGCTTTGTGGAATGATAGCTTCTGTCACTCACAAACTCCTCCACACACTTTCCCCCCTCAACCCATAACAGTCTGGTAGCCCAAGACACGTGCGCTAAATATGTATAAACAGATAAGTGCAGGCATGTCCGTTGAGATAACATTTAAGTAGTTAATGTGTGATTACAAACGTAATAAATGTCCATGTAATATACAGCAGGGCTAAAGCACAGCTTATGATGATTGCCAGGGGAGACCGCAGGAATCTTGTTGAATATTTCTATACAACAGTGACATCTGCTGGTAGCTGTTTGAACTTGTCCTCCAAAAAAACCATATCTCTAAGACCACAAAATTGGACCACAGATGCACACCCCCCAAACCCAAAACAATACCAACTACATTAAGCACAGCATGTTGAACCCCCAGAAAATCCTCAGTGTCTTGGGGAGTCTGGGCCACATAGCTGTAAATCACTTGACTAACAGCTTACATGAAAAGAGCTTAACGAAATTACATTGATTTACAGATAAAAGTTAAGTATTCTGTATCATTTGTCTTTTTATTGAAGAGACAGAACAGTGTGTGATGGAGGTGAAGAGGCAGTGTCAAGCTAACACAACGCATATGTGAATCAGGGGTTTAACCTGCTCGACCACCAGAGGCCACATTGATGAAAAAACAACAGTGTTTTGGCATAGTCAAGTACCTTTTAGTAAGCACCCATTTTATTCCAATACCTCAGAAATGGCAGGAGACCCATGGGCTCATGTTTCTATGAAGCCCTATTAAGCCCCAGAGATACAGAGAAGCCCTATTAAGCCCCAAAGATACAGAGAAGCCCTATTAAGCCCCAAAGATACTGATATAGGATAATATCAACAGGAGAGTAACGTATGTACAACTATAAATAAAAACACTTAAACGAGTATGAGGCGCATAGTGTCAACAACTTTGACTGTTTTTAAATGGTCATCAACACAGCTCGGTACATAAGGATCACACTGAAAAATAACTGTTAATAAAAACTTTGAATGCCCGGTTGAGATGAGTAGGTAGGTTTCAGAGTTGGATATAGTTCCACTAACATAAAATACCGTAGTGCAAAAGAAATACTGACTCATAGGATAAAAAATAAAACACTTTTTTTTTTTTTAAATACACAATTCACATTCTTGACTCCTTTGGTCCAAAAAGAGCAGAGAAATATTAAAAGAATTATGATGGGATATGAACACTGTAGGCCAACAGTTTGATAATTCTATGTACATCCTGGCATAGCTAAACAGAAAGCTAGCCATGTCTATCTAAACTCCTCAAAGGACAACATCCAACTACCTAACAACCCCTCCCACGTAGACGTCACTCTGCAGATGTAATAGATATCTCTAAACTGAAGAGAGCTAGGTAACGAGGATGTGTTGGATCCAATCCTTCCTGCTCTTCAAAGGACAACACCTTTCCTTTGTTCCTTAGCACCCACATTCCTGCCTGACCTCAGATACACAATCTCCCTTTAGATCTTTAAAAGGACAAGGCAGATGTTCTCAGAAAACTCAAAATAAGTTCAATATAACTGCATAACATCACACAGGTTGTGTAGATGCAGCAATGGTAGTTTCCTTCTTGACATCAGAATATATTTGGGCTGGAATTGTCTGTCAAACTTCAATTTGAAAGCCCGGTTTTCCTTTAATCAAAGGCAGGACAAGAGGCCAATATAGACACATGGATGTACGGTTTGTAGACCGGCTTCACTGATCGCGAACGTTGAAGAAGCCAACGCTGGTGGGCGATTCCTTCACTGTTACTGTTACAAAGTTGGCGGTGACATCTGTAACGAACACGTGTTCTAGAAGGCTCCGCGCCGGGCGCCAGTCCGTCTCTGTTTCCATCTCCAAGGAGACCAGACGAGGCCCGTTGGCGTTCTCGTGATAAGAAGATGAATCCCGCTCTTCTGACTCGCTGCTGCTGGTGTCGTCCGAGTCGCCCGTGCTGAGCTCGTTAAGGGGCCGGGAGTTCCGCTCGTTAAGGCTCTGTCCGGTCTTCCTGTCCTCTGGTCTGGCCCCAGCAGCTCCACCTGCCCTGGCAGAGGACCCGCCTCCGTGTGCCTGTAGATTGGCACTTAACTCCACTCTTCCACTGCCCCTTCCTCCACCCGCCCCCATGCCCTTCCCTCTCCGGTCCTCTCTGGCTGATGGGACACTTCCAGGATGCTGCGCCCCTCCCGGTACCGGGTTCTGGTTCAGCCCAGACACTGTGTCCTTAACGCTTCCCGTTGCTGGGGTGGTTCCGCTTCGCAGGCTAGACCTTGAAACTGCAACTCCAGTCCCGCCAGAGGTTCCGTTTCCCTGGACACCGTTGCCAGGCATTGTTTTGGTGACGCTCTGCAGGTTGAGAGCTCGGAGGCTGAGGGCCTGACTGACGCGGTCCCTGGCCGAGGAAGGGGGAGGGGAGGCTGGCTTGGTACCCCCAGACCTCTGCGGCGGAACTACCGGCGCACCCTGACCTCCATAGCCTTCCTGCTGCCTCCTCTGCCCAGCCGGTGAACGCTGACTTGGGCTACATGCCGCAAGACCCCACCCAAACCCACTGGAAGTCTTGGAGCTGTGCAGACCGTGTGATGTCGAGCCACCCTGTTTGAGAGAAGACGACACTTTTAGCCCTTCTGCTCGGGAACCGCCCACATCAGATGCAGAGATGGAGCGCTTCAGATCCGATAATCCCTTACAGTGAAGCCTGCTGAGAGAGGAAGAGGAGGGTGGAGAGGAGGGGGTGGTGGTGGATGACATGGACCGGCCTGACCACATGGAGTTGAGCTGCCCTGGTTTGGAGGTTCCTGCCTGGAAGAAAGCCCCTCCTGCCACCTCCTGGGGCATCTCCTCAACTCGGGAGTTCCGGGAGGAACTCAGGCCGGTGTAGTTGAAACTAGCTGGCTGTAAAGGTTTCTTCACCCCCCCCCTGGGTTCCTCTCTGGAGGGCTCGCGAGTGGGTCGGAGGACCTGGTGGTGCCGAGACGGAGGTGGGGGAAGCAGGGGCGACCGTGTCTTTGCCTGCCTCAAAGCTCTCAGCTCTGGAAGCAGCGGCTTCCTGCCTCGTTGTTTCTGAACAGGCTCCTGCTTAGCCACCACGATCGGAGGCCTTTTCAAGGGCATGGGGGGGAGGCTGCGAAGCTGAGGACCTGGTTTGGCCTTTTTCCCGTGATCTTCATCTTCCTCTTCTTCTGATGACGAGCAGGAGGGAGAGGAGGACAAGTCAGATGAAGATGAGCGGTCAGATTTGGTTTCACTTGGCTCTGGTTCCTAAAGACAAGGACAAACGACGTTTGTACTGTAAAGATGATATTTAAAGTCATATTCCTCATACAGATTATTCCATAAGAAGGGTTAGGAAATACAAATATTATCAACATGAAAAGCAAGGGCTTTATTGTGGCATTTTTGTTAGCGACTACATGTTATAGATGTAAATGCAACATTGTGCAGATTACCAGAACTTTCCGTGGACGACCCCTTGGCCTCTTTCCTCTCTTACGGAACAGTAGCTCCCTCTCTTGCTCTCTGCAGAAAACACACACACACACACACAGTTGGACAATCAATATCAATGTTCTGCTACCATGAAAATACATTCTCTCTTTGTTAAATGAACAATGGCTCTGTCAGCTGTATTATATATTATATAGTTGTTTCACCAACGTGGTTTTGTCAGATAGAAGTGGTTTCAACAACGTGGTTGTGTCAGATAGAAGTGGTTTCACCAACGTGGTTTTGTCAGATAGAAGTGGTTTCACCAACGTGGTTGTGTCAGATAGAAGTGGTTTCACCAACGTGGTTGTATCGGATAGAAGTGATGGGTTCACAGACAATAGGAAGGTAAATTCATGCTTTATGACCAGGGCATCTAACACACTTAACATAGACAATCACACAGTAATATTTTAAGGCAACGACTGGGTGTAAACTGAACCAGTGTTCTGATAATACACACCTCTTATGGAAGGCCGCCAGTAATCTAGGGTCCAGTATATTTTCTTCAGGCTCCCAGCTGTTGTGTCTGTAAAGAAAACCCATGTTTAAATCAGTAAAAATTACACAAAAGATTTAAACTCAAGTGTGTTGTTAGACCATGACAGGGTTTTGTATAGAAAAATAAATATGTATTATAAAACCCTGAAAGTACCGTGAGGATAGTGAAGATTCGTATTTAATGCAGCCAGAACCTGATAGCAGCTTAATTTTAAAAAGTTTCAAGAGACTATTATAAATATTTGGTTGATAATACTATCTTTGTTATCTTAACTGTTTTAGTTTTACATTAAAGTTGTATTAATGGTAAACAGCCACAACAAAAGCACCGTGCATGAAATTGTGGGCGTTCCGTATTCCGGTGCTTCAGTTTGCTAACGTAGCAGGATGTCAGCTCAAGTTACGGTGTACCGATTTAGTACCATAACATCAGCTGCTCCGGCTAAAGTCAAGAAAACCAAACAAGAATTGGCTAACACAATCTTCTTTCTTGCATGCTCCGTACAATCTACCCAAGACCACATCTTCAGAAATATGCTGCTGTCTGAACATATTACAGACCTAGCAAACTAGACGAAATACGAGGTTGCAGAAAAATAAATGGATACATTATTGTCATTGTTTAGCTCAGCCAGCTGCTTGCTAACGTAAAATATGCTAGCTACTCACTTAGAAGACCAGCCTCTCCACTTCACCAAATACTCAAACTTCCCCTGCAAAGGAGAAGAGCGGCACTAGTTAAGCGATTGTAAATGGTGTAATGTCTTCTTATTAGGACAACATACGTTATTTCATACCTTTCGTGGGCGTTTATTGAGGATGCATTCAGCGTCAAATACCTGCCCTACAGTGATCCCCTCCATAGCTACAGCCCCTCTCTCCCTTTTCAGAGGAAAAGCGGAACGGGGGCAAGATTGTCCTCGCGCGACATCCGTAGTTCGGCATCTCATTCGTCATTTTACTCCCTCTCCTCAATGTAGCTCCAATCTAGTACCTTCAATCGGTGAAAGCTATAGATGAAGGTTTATACCCTAGGTTGAGAATTCAGACGACCTTGGTATCAACAAATAACGGCACTGATGACAAGTCATTTGAAAGGTTTTATTATTGGGCTGATTTCATGGACGCAGACTAGCCTAGTGTACGACTGAAGAATGTTATTTGGTCGAGAGGCTTGATCGGTGAACGTGAAACCAGCACAATGTTCATTGGGGTATTTGAAATCTTTCCATAAACGTAAATTACAAAACAATTATGTTGATACTAAAGTCAGTTATTATTGCATCATTCAACATATATGAAAAACAGTATATAAACATAAACATTTTCATGACACATAATTACAATTAGAGGTTAGTCACTTAAACCAGTAACTTACAGTTAGTGCATTCTAACATAACCAGAGGTTTGAGGATTCTAGGTAGAAAAACCACATATCACAGTCATTCAAACTTTTTCCTCACATAGGCAACAATAAAAAGGTTTTTGAATACTTGATCGCTCTTGAAAAAGATTCACCAAAGTTTCATCAAAACCAGGTAATATCTGAGCTGGGGTGTGACAGAGGTTTTTACAACAAAGCAGCAACCAGGAATCAGTGCTAGTAAGACAATCCAAATGTTAGTGTTGGTGCAAACTAGTCAATGGTTAAGTTGTTCTCCCTCAGTTTTATATGTTTACTGTTACTTTACCAATTAAGTAAGCAACAGACTCATTCATATTAGCAAAGGACCCATTCATATTCACAGCAACAACTAATTAGGTAGCTTGCCAATCCCTTTCTTTGACCCATCAGCCCCTTGATCGATCCTTTAAAACTTGTCACTTCCGAGCACAGAAGGGTAGGGCTTGCTGTTGAAATACGTTCCTGATTCGTTCTACGCAGAGGTCGGAGGCCACCTGTATCTCCTTAGCTAGTCCTGTTAGGCTAAGGAAGCCATGTGGGAGGTCCTCCACAACTACTAAAGTCACTGGTTGGCCCATGTCCCGCAGTTTCTTGGCAAACATCACAGAGTCATCCAATAGGGCGTCCAGGGCCGAGGCCTGTGGGGACACAGGGGACACAGAGGATTACAGACTACAACCATACAACTGGGAGAACCATCAACAGGGTAGTGGACAGAGACTAGGGCCACTGACGTTGGTGGTCTACCTGGGAGAACCATCAACAGGGTTGTGGACAGAGACTAGGGCCACTGACGTTGGTGGTCTACCTGGGAGAACCATCAACAGGGTAGTGGACAGAGACTAGGGCCACTGACGTTGGTGGTCTACCTGCGGGCTGTTCATCGCTACCTGCGGGCTGTTCATCGCTACCTGCGGGCTGTTCATCGCTACCTGCGGGCTGTTCATCGCTACCTGCGGGCTGTTCATCGCTAAATGCAGGCTGTTCATTCTGCCGAATTACACTAAAACAGAATGTTTCTACTAGACCAAAAAAACGTGTTTTTGCAGCAAAAATAAAAACGTTTTTGCAGCAAAAATACAAATCATCAGAACGAACACCCCCAACGGCATGACTCCACCCCCCTGGACATCCCTCCTCACCACGATGTGTACAGAGGGGAGTCCTCTGAGGAGGTCTTCAGGGGCCAGGAGAGGGGATACGAATGGGTTTTTGGCGACGGGACAGCAAGGTGCCTGGATCACAGCCAGGCTCTTAGAGCGCAGGGGATTAAAGCCTTCTGGGTAATCCATAGGACCAGGGGAGGAGTCAGGTGAAGGCGGTGGGATGGTCCTCTGGTAGGCCGAGTTATCCAGGGACCTCTGGTACGACAGGGACCTCCCCACCACCTCTGCCGGAAGGAATGACTGGACCCAACTGGACGCCCCTTGTGTGAGCTGACTGATGAGCACCACAGTGTCTCTGCCCAGCGCTCTCAGTGTACTGGTCCTCTCCATGGGCTGGACCCACCCAGGACCCTCCCCTGGAGGGCAGGGGAAAAACATTATTGGAGAAAAGCCATTTAGGAAATTCAATGAACTCTGTAAGGTTACTGGACAAACCATCTGTCACTCACCCGTGTAGGCGTTGATGCACTTTGACAGAACCCCCAAGGGCAAAAGGAGGTCAACGGAGCAGAGGAGGCGTGAGGGCGAGGCGTCTGTGGTGAGCAGGGTCGCTGGGTATGCAGCCATGATGCCGTCTGGCACACGCACGCCGTAAGATAGGGCCCTCATGGACACGGTGATGCACAGGTTTCCCCCGGCGCTGTCCCCAGCCAGACACACCCGCTCAGCTGTGGAACCTGGCAGCACAGACAGAGAGGTCAGAACCAGCGGTGCTGAAACCCATTTTACTGACTTTAAAACAAACGGACCCAGAAGACGGCAGTTCTTCAGGGCCCAACAGTAGGCGTAGAAGCATTCCTCCAGGGCCCGGGGGAACGGGGCATCCGGAGCCAGGGAATAGTCCACAGACAGGATGGGGACATTCAAGTCCTTGGACCAATCCTTCAGATAGTTCTTGGAGATGGAGGAGAGATAAAGAGAAAAGAAGGAGTGGTACATAAATAAAAAGTAAACTCAGTGGCAATTTATATTAACTGCAGTGTGTCTAGGGTTCTTAAATAACTTCAGGGATTCTGGACTACCCCTCACAGCACCACCCTGGACTACCCCCTCACAGCACCACCCTGGACTACCCCCTCACAGCACCACCCTGGACTACCCCCTCACAGCACCACCCTGGACTGCCCCCTCACAGCACCACCCTGGACTGCCCCCTCACAGCACCACCCTGGACTGCCCCCTCACAGCACCACCCTGGACTACCCCCTGACAGCACCACCCTGGACTACCCCCTTACAACACCACCCCGGCCAACGCACCTCATGGGATTTGGAGGTCTGGGCCACGAAGCCTCCTCCATGGAAGTGGATCAGCAACCATGGAGAAGGAGGCTGTTTCTGGGCACCAAACGGGACTAAAGACACAGAGATGGGAGCAGCTTCCGTACGAGAGAACCCCAGCAGCTCCTCGCTGTCCTGAAGGAAGACAAAAGAGTGGAACTCCACTGACACGGACACTTCCTGTTAACTGACCCAACACACAGAGGGGACGAGGGAGGATCACCTGTCCTTCCCGAAGCTCATGGGAGATCAGGCGCATGTGGACTGGACCAGGACCCAGGTGGGCCAGCGGGGGGGGGACGCTGGTAGTGAGACGGGGGTCTGAGGCCAGCGGGAGGAACAGGGGCTCCGGGGGTATGGTCAGGGTGAGGTTGACCTGCACCAGGTTAGACCCCAAACTGGTCAAACCCTGTGGAAGATAGGAGAAGCACAAACTCAGTGAAAAGGAGAACCAGACAGCAGGAGAGAATGAGGTCAGGATAATGAGGTCAGGATAATGAGGTCAGGATAATGAGGTCAGGATAATGAGATCAGGATAATGAGGTCAGGATAATGAGGTCAGGATAATGAAGAGACACTGACCGATAGCAACTCTGATTCTGTGAGGTTCCAGAACGACTTCCAGAATCTAATGTCCAGATTCTGAGTTATCCGCTCGTATTCCTCTCCTCTCAGTTCTGGATCAATGACATACTTCCCCGAAGTGAGGAGGGAAAACGCAGCCATTCCTGAGGGACAGGTAGTAGGGGAAAGGTCAAGGAAATTCAGAAACATATCCTATTCTAGGTTGATTTACAAGCTAATTACAAATAAAAATTTGGAACACAAAAATTTTAAAACAAAACCGATACAATAATTAGAGAAACTAGCGATACAGTATGAAAAGCCACCCAGGGCAGTTTTCTGACTCACCAAACCCGGAGTGCTGTTTGTCGTAGCTCTCTCCATAAGACACCATGCTGATGACGATGGACTGCAGGATCGGACGAAGAGAAGGAGAGAACTGGAAGGAAAGTCAGACCCTCAGATTCGCACACCAAGCTTTCTCCATCTTTCCCCACAACCAGGCAGCGCCCACCGGACCATCTCAACATGTCCGGTACCCCTGTGGATACTCACCTGGAACCCCAGGCAGCGGCCGTAGAAGCAGGCCTTGTACATGTGTGTGTATTCCCGGACCAGCGCTCGGCTCAGGTCCCCCCCCGGCTCCCCGTACAACTGGCCGGGGCCGGCCTCTCGGAGGAGGCGCTGGGCGGTGTAGAGGAGGGCGCGCAGCTGGCACAGCACGCTGCCGTAGGCCTCCATCTCCGAGGCGTTGTGGTCGGCACGGAACCACGCCCTGCCACAGTTGGAGGCGACGTAGCGACCTTTCTGGATGATGTGCTGGAGGCAAGACTGCAACACCTAAAAGATGACATCACACTCACGTTGGCCAGGAAATACAAATGAGAAATGCAAAACTGATTTATTTAGTTTTACATTTACATAGGAGAGAGTTCCCATCTCTCTCTACTCTCTCCTAACCCTGGCTTGCCCACACTAACGATGTGACTGATTCTGTGGCCCGTCAGACGTTGTCCTGCCTACCTTGACCAGGGTGCGATAGCCATTTCCAGGGGTATCGGAGTCAAAGTCGTAGTGGTGATAGACCGCCGTGATGCCCGACACCACCGGTTTTAAGGCACGACCGTGTGCCTGGATCCTCTCCATGCTTGTCAGCAAGCGCCTGCAAGGGTCCCCATGCGGCAAGTCAGCAGGTGCTGACAGAACAGAGACGTTTTCCTCACACACTGCCTCCAAAGCTGTGAACACAGCACTCCAATCCATATCGAAGGACCTGGAGAGAACAGACAGAACAGAGACGTTTTCCTCACACTGCCTCTAAAGCTGTGAACACAACACTCCAATCCATATCAAAGAAGAATGGACAGACACAGTCTATAGTCAAAGAATTATAAAGACTACTTCTTATATAGATTCAAAATATGGATGGATTATTTGCATGTATGTTCCCATCTGAAAAGGGGTGGAAAGCTAGTCACAGACAACATACATTTGGACAAATCAAGAATTACGTCAGTATTGCCAAATGCAGGTTAGCTGAAGTATCTCAGACTGCATGTTATAAAGGCTCACCCTGAGGGAATAGAGAATCAGAGTTTTCAAACAGTACACAGTTAGTGTAGATCAGCAGAAAAACATTAACAGGTGGTGTGGACTTCTGAAGTTCTGAAGAACCAAACTCTAACCTGAACAAAGCTGTCACCTATTTCTGTACAGCAATGCTACAGTCTACGGTATGCAGCCTTAACAGATGAAATGCAATATCTCATCTGACTAACCACCAAGGAATGTGTGACAAATGTCAAAGACTAAAATAGTGAACTATCCCAGGACTGCCTGTGCAGACTAACAACATGATAAGATTACAGCATTTATCATCAGTTTGCCTGGTCTAGGAATTAAGACTAATATCAGCCAGCAATACCACAACCATCCCTGCTCCCACAGAAAGGCTGGTGTTGTAGGTTATGATGTCCTCAGCCTGCCAGCCTACCTAACAGTCCCTTTTTGTTTTCTTCAAGTCACATTTCATCTAATTACTAGACACTCAGCTGATTGATGACATCACCAAATTAATCAACTCCAGGGGAATCTGACCGGGTACTAGGGGAAAGTTGACTGCATTTGTTTTGAAACCAAACAGACTCTCGAAGCATAAAGTTCGGGAACGGGGAGTTCAGACAAATACTGAATGCCAGCTCCAGACAAACATGACACATGAAGCACAGGAGTACTGATTACTCATTGGGTTCACATTTAATCATGACACATGAAGCACAGGAGTACTGATTACTCCTTGGGTTCACATTTAATCATGACACATAAAGCACGGGGGTATTGATTACTTATTGGGTTCACATTTAAATCATGACGCATGAAGCAGGGGGAGTATTGATTAGGTATTGAGTTCACATTTAAATGGATCAACTCAATTATTACACAGCAGATGCGTTCCCCTGCTTAGACGTCACTCCTGACAGATCTTCTATTGTTTGGACGGGTATTTTTATTCTCAGCTAACTAAATCATGCTTTATAGCAAGCGATAAGTCTATGAGACAGTCGATTAAGTTACACGCAACTATAAGCCCTACTGAGTGATCCGGGAAACATCACGTAAAAAACGGCATTACGTTCACTACTGTCCAACTCCCTGACGGAGGACGTGACTCAGCGTTTCTCAAAATCATTTTGGGGATCAGGGTTCCACATGCTAGTGAGAAGAAACTCGTTTTTATGGGAACATTTCGATCTATAAAGAAAATGTCTGACATTTCGTACTCAATCAACAGCAAATGCAATAGGGTGACCTCAGTTTTGATCGATAAGACTCTCAGAAACAGGCATGTTTCCTTCAGATCCCTAAGTATGGTTATATTTTGTATTATATGACATCGGTGTCAATTGGAGATAAGTTCAAACCGACTCCTGCACATTGGTGGGTGAGAGACCAAACGGTAACGGTCTTGTTCAAAATCTGAATGAATGATTTCTCATCTTCTAGAATTCGATCTATCATGGTCAGATACTCTGAACAAAAAAACATTAATGATATTGACAGAAAACGATTCACTAATTCTGCCTGATTATCTTCGTGATGTTTAAAACTTTGTTTGAGATGTACATATTACAAGTGTCACAGCTGCATGTAAGTGCACATTTGCTAAATAAATCTGTATCAATTAATCATCCGGGGTTGCGAATTATGCGGAAGTGTATGACAACAACATGAATGCAGTGAAACTTGCTCATGAAACGGTTTGTTAGGTTGGTTCGTTTGTTAAAGACATCATTTGGGATTCAGAATAAATTGCAAGACCGGTAATAAATCAACTCATTTTCTGCTGTAGATTATGTATTTTATCATCCACATATTGTTTTTACTAAACGAGGCCACCGATAAACCAGGAGGGCGATTTTCTCCGGCCGAAAACTGAAAAACTAGCTGGTGACGCAGTTATCAAACAAGTGAAGAAAGCGACCAAACGGAGACCGAGAATATTGCCTTAATGTTAAATAAACATATTTGCCACCTTTCATGATTAAATATGTCAAGCTTAGTATTCTTCAGAGACAATAAACTTACCAATACACATCCTCTCTTTTGCGGACACGTTTCGGTTTCGCCCACAAAACTAACGAGTCATTCGGTTTGTTCAACGTTTTTCTTGAGTGATGTGTACATGATTGTTCATGTTGCGATGTATCCACTCACCCAGCAATAAAAGTTCAATGCAACTCAGTTTCAATAAACGTTACTCAGCATTCGGTCGTTCTAAACGTGCTTCATCAAGTAGCCAATCAGAGCTGCTTTCGTAACTGTGTAGAACAGGGGTGGGCAAATATTTTGGCTCTGGGGCCACATCAGGATTTTGAAATGAAATGGAGGGCCACATTTGTTTTTGTAATTTGTTAATCATAAATGATTTGGAGGCCAGAAAAGGGCAAAAGTTAAAACATACATTACATATGTACAGTAGATCCCATATAAGGTGTAAATAGTTAAAATTCTGACTCAGATGTATAAGAATGGGCTGGTGAGTTGGTTTTTTAATTCCCGCCAAAATCATTTTATTACATTCCGGGGGTCGGAAGGGACAGCCTCGCGGGCCGCATTTGGCCCTCGGGCCGTAGTTTGCCCACCCTTGGTGTAGAACGTAGAAATGTACGGGTTGTGTGTATTTTCACAAGACTAAACCTTGTAGTTGCGAACGTTTTGTCAAATCGATTCTCTTTTGGACAATTTCAGTCTCATCCGTCCCCATTCCCTTCTGTTTGGCAACAATATCCCTTTGTTGGGCGGAATTAATACACACTTTCAATTGGCTAATCTAGAAAAAGTGCCTTTACTTAGCATTACAAACACTATATTGATACTTAGCAATGATCAAACACGCAAAGCTATCCATATTACGAATTCCAAAACTGATCGTTGTGATGTTTCAATTGAAAGGTCAGTGTTGAAATGTCACCACTCAGAAACAACATTTGCAATTCAAGTTACACTTCCCTGTTAGTTAGTTTTGTATCATAAATGTCAGTCGAAACCACTAGAGGTATTTAAAATGACTTGTTTGAACCATGGAGTTGACAGGATTCATCTCTGGCCCTGTGCATATTCTGATTATGTTGCATTGACTATATTTCCTGGTCCCACTCTCAGAATCATACTTGTCTCTGTGGGCCACAGTACAGGGAAATAAATAATTCAGGTCACAGGATTGATTTGTTTTTGATTGAACTGCACTGCCCACCAATATATATTTTGGAATGTGGATATCCAATGTGGGTGTGGTCAGCATGGTGGGAGGGATCAGCTGGGTGGGAGGGGTCAGCAGTGATCTTACCCGGTCACTTCCTTGTATCACCTTGGTAGTGGGCAAGTGGCAACCAATGAATAAAGCAGGTTTACATTTTAGTAGTTTAGCAGATCTGATCCAGGGAGACTAACAGCTATGGATGGTTGGCATTTTACATTTGCAGATGGCAGGTTCAGACGCAAACCAGAAAGTGATGGAACATGTGAGGATGGACTCTAATATTGATGTATGATGTTTTTTAGGGTTAGTTCTGGTGTCATTGGGAAATATGTCAGGATAACAACAAAATTTATTGGAATATTAATAATCAAATCAGAATATTTATCAGGAGTCCACAACTACAGCTATCAAAAATGACTGCCAATCACGTTCATGGCTTTCAGAAGGAGGTGTGTTTATTCTCTGCCTCTCCTGCAGTGAGTTTCTCCTTGTTAACATCAGATCTGGAAGACAGAGTAAAACAGGAATACTAGTCAGTATTTTATGAAAGGTTAATGTGAAACACCAAATACATCCCTTAATGGGTCTAAACTCCAGTGGTTGAAGAATAGGATAAACAGTAATTTTGGGGGAAATATACTGTAAGTGTGTGATCCAATGGAATGTTAATAACTAATAAAAACAGGTTGATAGAGTGCATACATTTATTTTTGCAATGTTATAGTTTTATAATTAGGCTACACAGGCTAGAAATGATGCTATTGCAGGAAATGTATTCACTATAAACATTTGATGAATGGGGCCCTGGAGTTACAATACTTCAGACATGCTAGTTTACAGTAATAATTAGTGATACAATATAACAAAAGTAGACATATAGTCCTCTCATAAGAACCTTTTAATGTTACTATACCTTCTGTTATTTCTTTTAAACAGAGAGTAAGCTGTGGTTACTACAAATACCACAGCCAGGAAGCCAGCAACAGATGCCAGTCCCATGATGACATCATTCTTGATACCCCTGGCTGGAAGATATGACAGAACCACAGTACACTGTCAGAAAGATGTGGCAGGGTTGAATGCATACTGAATATCACAGAGGGTTTCACAGAATAGGGACCAGTGAGGTTAATAGAAGGGTATCAGAGTGGGTATTTAAGGGGTACCAGTGAGGTTAATAGAAGGGTATAAGAGTGGGGTTTTGAAGGGGTACCAGTGGACATACGGTATCAACACATCTCCAAGCCGTATAATAATTTAAAAGAAATCCCTATCCATGGAATGGAACCCACACATGATCCAAAGTAGACACACACAATAAAACGTTAATCTTTTGTAATTTAAGTGACAAATTGAATTGCCTGCATTACCTGAGATAGTACACATCTGTTCATGTGAGAAAATCATATGCCTATCATCATGTAAGATTACAATCTCCAATCAAGGCATGAAGCAAGATAGAGATTTTATGGTTTCTGCAATATTCATTATCAGAATCTGTTATCATATGTTTTCCAGCTAACTCTGAAAGAGTTCAAGGTAGGGTTTAGAAATAGCATTGGCTAGATTGATATCATGCGAAAGCCATTATGGCAGATAAACAGTGTATCCAGTGCTCTTTTGTGTTCAAAACAGAAGTATAATCATCAATGAGTAATAAAATGTATATAATTTCTGTAGGTTAATGAGTAGTCTTGGCATGTATGAACTAGAACCCTTCCTATCGGACCTATAGCCTATATCCTGTTTCTGTGAACCAGAACCCTTCCTATCGGACCTATAGCCTATATCCTGTTTCTGTGAACCAGAACCCTTCCTATCGGACCTATAGCCTATATCCTGTTTCTGTGAACCAGAACCCTTCCTATCGGACCTATAGCCTATATCCTGTTTCTGTGAACCAGAACCC
>JACXGK010006665.1:0-20108 GCA_016801125.1 Novumbra hubbsi
AGGAGTGAGGTCGGCTGGATCCATTTGTGGTCAGTTCAATCTGTAAGGATTGTGCGTGAACAGGCGATGGTGTGGATCCAATTGCACGACTGAGGAAAACAACTCCTGAGGGGGATAGACGTAAGGATCCGTAGTGGTAACAGGAGTAGTGGAATGTTGCACTCGGATTACCGATGAGGGCACACGTCCAGGAGTGTAGGAGTAGGTCCGTATATATATATATATATATACACTATATACATATATATATATATACACTATATATATAGTGAGAGCAAAAAGGCTGTTAATCCAAAAGTTGCGGTGAGACGCAGGAGTCAAATAACTAATACAGGCTGTGACAAACTAGCGTAGTATTTTGTTTGAACTGACACTGAGCCAAGGGAAACGGGGAATTAAGTAAGGCCAGTGATCAGTGTGATGAGGGACAGGTGTGCGCAGGTGGCCAGGTGCTTGGTGACGGTGTGATTTGTGACAGGGAGGAGCACATCGCTCACAGGCCACCAGAGGTAGCCAACGGGCCAGCAACAGTCAGGTAGGGTGGAACCCTGACATTTGTGAATACATCTCCCTTACTACTCCACAGGTATATGGCCAATGTATGATGTCTATCTACGTTGGGGAAAGGGTGGAACTCCATGGCTATAACTGTACCATCCAACAAGGTAAAGGGCAGGGACGTGTACGGGGGGGGGGGGCTAAGGTTGCCCAGGCAACTGACAGTATGCCCTCCTTGACTCAAGTTGCCTCTCCAAGGGTGAAAAGTCTGGTGATTGGCCATTTTTTCAGGTCAGAGCAATGGCCCCTCAAAATTCCTGTGTCCGTCCCTGTAAAAGGGTGTGAAGGGTTTACAGTTTTCCTGGTCAGGTTTTGAAGTCAGGAACAATACTGTATACAGTATGTACTATAACCGCAATTAGCAAAAAGCTGAATCAGTCAGTTAAATGTTGAATATAATTGTTATATTTTGGCTTAGGTTTAATTAGCCTTTAGTGATGACCTGCTTGTGTCCAGTGCCTGCTAGGGTTATCAATCATGTCTGTCCAGACTGTCCAACAACATTGCACCTTGATGACCCCATCATAGTCCCTCATAGGCCAATCTGTCCCTCCAGAAATACAACCAAAAGAGTCACCATACTAACTACTTCACCATCCTCAATATAATAGGGGCTAGCATGCAGGTCTGTTTTTTTTTACTTAATCCCTGAGGTGTTTTAATAAATTAGTCACTAAATAGTGTGTTGTTAGAACCTTGTCCATATAGGCTACACATCAAATTATATGCAGGCACAAATGCTACACAATAAGGATTTCATTGTCTTGTCGCACTCCTCCTTGAGGCAGATGAAGGGCCTGCAAGCTCAGTCATGGTTGTTAACTGAAGAATAAACCGTCCTTCTAGTGAGATCAGATGTGCGTTCTAATGCAAACAACCACTACATTGCTTACAAGCAATTTTCTTTGAGTCTGTTGAACCCTTTAATTATTGCTGCGATCAAGACAGCCATAATTTCAAATTGGGAACAATATTATAAAATGTTACTTGATAATTATTTATTTTGTTGTAAATGAAGGGTCCTGACTTATAATTATTTTGAGAAGAGTGTGAACTGATTCTATGTTGTACCACAGACAGAAAATGTTGCTATATAAAAAGCATTTGAAAAAAAGAGACATACATTTTCCTCATGATTATTACACGAATGTTTTGTCAATTCTCCTCTGCACAGCGGGTTGTGTGTCCAGCCTACTTGGTAGAGTTCATCATTCAAGAGACAGTCTGTAAAAAGGGAACTCCTGATGTTGATTTGACCCAATGTAAAATGATGGACTGTGAATTTGCAGTGAGTATTAAACTAACTACACAATATATATATAAAATTTTCTGAACTAGAAAAAAAAGTGGCAAACAACTAGTCACTAATAAGAGTTGTATGTGGCAAAATGACATTTAGTGAAGGACAGTAGCACTAAACATACATTGGCCACACATCATTGTTAGTGATTTCACTTCCTCATCCTAACCTGTTATTATGTACCACATTTAGTTTTCTGCACCATACTGTAGCACAAGGGCTTCTGCATGGGATCTCACTTAACTCTCGGTAGTGACCTGTTTGGGAACAAACTCTCCATTGAGGTCAACTGTGAAATATTTGAATCAAAGGCAGGAATCTTCCAAAAACAGTGCCATAACCGCAATGCCATTGGGAAACTACAGTAACAGAGAGACAACATTACAGTAGTAGAAATTTTAAAAAACTGAAAAAAAACATTGAAATGCAACCTTATATTCCTGTTTAAATCTGACTAAATTGAATGATCACATTGAATATTTTGAATGAATACAAACAAATATTTAGTTATTACCACTTGATAAGCACTTTACAAATATACACATATCTATGCGCATCTCTAAGGCTGCCATGGGAGAGGAAAAGGCCCATTCCAAGGAAGGCAGTGGCCATAGTGAAAATAAACATGCACACACACACCTGCATCCCCATGAGCATCACCACCACCCCGCCAGCCTAAATCCGGCTTCTCCCAGACCAAAGGGTTTGCTGGGGGTTGTGTTGGTCCTACCTCCCCCTCATGTGCCACCAGCTCCGAGAGCCTCACCAGCAGCAAGAAACTGCCCAGCAAAGAGGAAAACCACTCTGGGACTGGAGGAGCTTTAAAATCTGATAAAGATCTGATATTACTGCAATAAATGTACATAAAAAACTATTTAGGCTGGTTGTTCACTTGTTTTTCTACCTTGTATCACAGATTAAATCATTGTATTGTATGATAATAATTTGTGAGTGTCAAAGGAATAAAGCACACTTGTTTCTTAGGATATTTTGGGGTTATAGTGTATTGCAATAGGGCTAATAGGGTAGGTGGGTTAAATTGGGTTGCTAGGTATGCCCTCAGTGTTCCTGGAAGAGATGGCACTTGTCCTAAGACACTCATACTAGTACTTTCTATGCTCCACTTCACACAGTCTAGTTTTTTCATTATCAGGCCATATAATAAGACCTCTCAGCAAGTTGTACGGAATATTGTTACTTATTTTAAAACGTATATGTTATCCTTCAAATTAATACTTGTCTTTGGTTGATAACAGCATACAATGTGCGTTCGGTCCATCTTTAGAATTAATTCACATTGCGATGTATTGACATGTGGGGCTTTTATTTTGAATATTTCGTCATTACCTGACGATAATGACGTCATTGTTATCAGACTTTCTTTTTCAGATTACCTTTAAACGCTGTTGTGGGTTGTATATAAATACCATTCGGAATTCCTTATATACATCACAACTTTGATGGAATGGCAAATGGAGTAAACTGCCGAGCTGGGGAGAATAAACATTTTCGAGTTGAACGAATCCTCCCAACTAATCACGAGACGACGTTGCATGTGATATTGATCAAGTAATCTACCGGTAACTGACTAGGATTGGTCTAGCGCGGTAAACAGGATGATCGCAAGATACATTGAAAACAAACCAACCCTGCACTGCATTATTTGGGCAGAGTCAATGTAACAATATTTTTTCAGAAGTCGTTTTTCGACGTAACGTAGGAAGGGAAAAGTGAAGATGGTTCATGTATACAATTGCCACCCCTTCGCGTCCCAGCAAATTGTGCCAACCGAGCAGGAACCTGGGCTGGTGTGTTGTGGCGGGGGTGCCTTGTTTGTAGTGTCCGCGGGAGGATGCAAGATCGAGGCTTTTCTACTGGAAGAGGAGGGGTGTCCTCTTATCTGTCGCTTCGCAACCATGGGGACAGTGCAGAGAATCCTACACAGCGAGATAGGTGTGGAACATTCTTCTCTCACTTCCTCTTCTCTATTTTGCGATGTTTGCTTAGCCACGAGGACGAATAATGTGCAAACGTGTTGCTAGTACAGAGTTTTGGAAATTCAGAGAGAGAAAACATTCAATAAAAGTGCATTCGTTATGAATGGAAAGGTTTATTACATTGAAAATGACTTATTTTTATGGCCACTTGCACATAATTTATACACAGAATATAGGCCAAATATAGAAATGAAATGACTTTCAACTTAGTGACAATGTCCTCCTCTCCTGACATTTACCCCAGGGGACTACCTGGTGACCATTGAGGAGAAGAACAACGCCACCTACCTCCGCGCCTACACAAATTGGCGCTACCAGGCTGTGGAGAAGACCCGCGTGGGCGTGCGTCTGCTTGGCCACTTCTTGCGCGGCTCAGCCCTACACGGGGCTCCCAAGGAACAGATGGAGATCATTGAGATTCCACTGTTTGAGCGTCCACTGTGTGTGGCGTGCTGCGGGGTGACAGGGGACCTGCTGGTGGGGTGTCCTAAAAGCCTTGTTCTGTTCAGTCTCAAGAGACAGGCCCTCAGTGATAAGGTCTCTGTCCTTGACTTTGAACGTTGTCTGATCCTCCACCTCACAGGACTGTCACCCTATCAGGTATGAGCTGGTACCTCAGTGAGCGTATTTACCAGGGTGTAGAGGACTGATGATGGTCTGTTATTCTGTAATGCACGCTTAATTCAACCCTCCAGGTGGCAATCTGTTCAGGGTACATTGCCCTGCAAGCGGAGCTGGAGGTCTTGGTGGTCAAACTGGAGTGTCTTCCTGGTGCTGCCTTTACCCAGATGTCAGCTGACAATAAACCCCAGGACCACTCCCTGGTTCCTAAGGACATGATCACTGGTGCACAACACAACAAAGACACAGGTAACACTACAGCTTCACACATGGATGGTGGAGGAAGGAACAGAACAATGTATGTGTTGATTCTGGTTTGTTTTGTCCGTTCATGCTTTTTAAAACAAGTGTGCAGATACTACTAGAGTCACTGAACATAGTATGGTCTTATATTATGCCTGACTGGTCTATGGTTACATTGTCTTTATATTTTCTAGAGGTGAAAAGAGAGGGTCCGGCTGGTAACCAAGACTTGGATGACTTCTTCATATTCCCTAAGCATCAGGAGCTACTGGGGGAAAGAGCCAAGGACTGTGGGGTCAAGGTTTCTTTGGAATGGACAGGCATGGAGAGCGAATCCATGGCCAATCTCGCAATCACCTATATTCTTTACAGGTGCGTGTGTGTGCATATTTTACTTTAATATCATTTCTGTCTTATTTAAGATGTGTGTGTGTGTATGTATATATATATATATATATATATATATATATATGAACTGAATCAAATTGGAAAATTCTGTAATTTAATTTTCTAAATAAAATAAATAAATATCTAATTTCCACATGTCCAGCAAGGTTTAATATAGCTGGCACATTGCTATTGTGTTAGATTGTAACTAACCTCAGCATTGATTTTCCAATTATACTATTAGGTCTAGGGTACAAGTTAAACTCATTGGGCATGCATGTCTTCTTCTGCCATTTAAAACCTTTAGATGGACTTGCATAAGAGATTCTCTGAAAGTAGTCAGTGCTTTTGTGAGTTGTTACTGGACTCGTAATATGAAAATATTATTAATGTTTCCAATCTGAACAAACTGCACTCACGTCTGACAACCGTAAGGGCCAACATAGATGATTTACAGCACAGACAGGAAAATCAAACAGATGTTATTGAAATAAAACGTTGCATACATCAGTGAAAGAGAGTAAAACATTGTTTTTTATTTGTCTGGAGAAAAAGCTTGTTGACATATTTTACACTGATCTTATGGGATCCCTCTAGGCGTTTTGCTCCAGACTTCTTCCAGGGTTGCAGTGTGGAGGACACCCACCTGCACTCCCTGCAGCTCCACCCCATGTTTACCAGTGAGTCGTGACTCTGTTCCACATTCCCACCAACACATGCAGTAGGCAGTAGGGGAAAAGTAGAAGCTGCAATATTACTAAAATCCCTCCTTCATTTCTCATCCTCCCCACTTTTCTTTTGGTCTTTACTCCCTAACAACCAGGTAACCAGGACGTCAGTGCGGAGGGGATTAGAGGGGTGGAGCCGACGTGTGTGTTCTGTTTTTTTTCGCTACCCAGCACAGGCTATGTGTACAGCGTGAGGGGTGGGGTGGAGATGGTCTCAGCCTATCAGTATCCAGAGAAAGCCCAGCAGGCGGTCCTCACTGACCTCTTCCTTCATATCATCACCAAGTAAGAACAGATAGGCACTCAAGAAAAATAATTGTCCTTCAGACTGATAATATTGATTGATTTGTTTGGTCTTATATATAGCGGGGAGAACAAGTATTTGATACAATGCCGGCTTTGCAGATTTTCCTACTTACAAAGCATGTAGAAGTCTGTAATTTTTACAAAAATCCAGAAAATCATATTGTATGATTTATGAGTAATTAGTTAGCATTTTATTGCATAACATAATTATTTGATCACCTACCAACCAGTAAGAATTCCGGCTCTTACAGACCTGTTAGTTTGTCTTTAAGAAGCCCTCCTGTTCTCCACTCATTACCTGTATTAACTGCTCCTGTTTGAACTTGTTACCTGTAGAAAAGACACCTGTCTTTTCTACAGGTTAAAAAAGACACCTGTCAATCAAACAGACTCCAACCTCTCCACAATGGCAAAGACCAGAGAGCTGAGTAAGGACATCAGGGATAATGTTGTAGACCTGCACAAGGCTAGGATGGGCTACAGCTTGGTGAGAAGGCAACAACTGTAGGCACAATTATTAGAAAATGGAACATTATGTTATGTCCCCTTTGCTTTTCGGCAAAGGGGACAGGACGACTGCACCGCATTGAGGGGAGGATGGATGGGGCCATGTATCACGAGATCTTGGCCAACAACCTCCTTCCCTCAGTAAGAGCATTGAAGATGGGTTTGTAAGTGCTTTGTAAGTAGGAAAACCTGCAAAATCGTCAGTGTATCAAATACTTGTTCTCCCCACTGTAGCTTTTCTCTTGTGTGTTTGTCAGGAATGCTCTCCAGTGTTTCTCAGTTAGGTGTGCTGCAGTGGCAGCTAGAGCCGAGGACCCTTACATTGACACTACCATGAAGGTGAGGACCACTCACTGCCATTAGCTAATAAAAGACCAGTCAACACGCAGTCTGATCCATGGCAGGTTTTGGTACATCTGAGGTGCATAAAAACCTCTACGATAGCTGTCTGGTAAATCCTCTTACCCACTATTAAACTAACAGAATTAATTGAGGCAACATTTAAATAACACTTGCAGGTTATTGAGTTTGTTTTTTTGCCCTCCACTAATACTGGCACCCTTGCAATATATAAGCAAAATGGCCTGTGAACAAAACATTTTCTTCATTTGTGTGCCACAATTATATAATATAATATAATTGTGGCACTACATTTAATACTTTGTGCAACCTTCCTTTGCAAAGATTCTTGGCGAAGGGAGGTTATATGAGTTTTCTAGTATAATGCGTTATGAAGTTGGAGAAAACATGGCAAAGGTTCTGAGACCATATAGTATCCCTCCAGGTCATTCAGATTCCAAGGTCCATACTTGTGGATTCTTAAGCTCATCTCACAGATGTTCTTTGTATCTGGCCATTTTGAGCCTGTAATCAAACCTACAAACGCTGATGCTAAAGATACTGAACTAGTCTAAAGAAAGACAGTTTTATTGCTTCTCGAAAGTTTTCAGTGGGACTAACATCATTGCAAAGGGGTTTTCTAATGATCAATTAGCCTTTGGAAATGGATCTGCACTGTACTCAATTTGGTGTTTTTATTATGGACAAAGACAATTGCTTTTCTTTTGATGACAAGGACACCTAAGTGACCCCAAATCTTTTAACGGTAGTTTATGTTAATATTTCAAATGAAACCCAAAGAAACAAGTTTCATTGTTTGTTAACAACAATGCAAACTTGATCAAGGACATTTTTGGGGGTCTTAATTCCTAAGCTGACAGAAATGCTTTAAACTGCATAACTGATCAACGCGCCCTTATAACCCCCAACCCATTTTCCCATCCTTATTGTTGCAATGTGCAATTTCTTATAGCAACAACTCCCAACAGATTCCAACCAGGAAATCACATAGGCAAGGTGTACTCACGTAGCAAATGATTTAGGTATGTTCTGCTAGCACCCAAGCATACTTTACTAGTTGCTAGAGCGGGGTGAGATCAACTTGACGATGCCTAGCCTCTTTTCCGGGTAATCCTGGCCAATTGGCATTGCTTTCCAGGCACCAGCTAAAATATCCTGATACTGAGAGGGAACTATGTTAAATTTAAAGGGTGAAAATGGTTGCATTTATATATGAGTTAAATAGAAAATAGAATGTATAACTTGAGTTACAAATTAACTAATCAGAAGCTTTTGTATAACCTTTTGTATTCGCTGCTTCAAGTTTTAGCTGCAATAGAATTGGCCGAACAGGCCAACACTGCCGCAGCTGGGCTAATACATGTGAAGCGTTTGTGCATTTGGTTTTAGCAGCACCATCATTTGTACATCATGTGCTCCTTGAGACACGTGATTACCAACAATGGGCAATTGAGGAGTGTAAAAACAGCCTGGTTGACAAATCTGGTTACATTTAGAGACCTGTGCGTTCCACAGACTTCATCCCAATAGAGCGTCTTTGGGATGAGATGGAACAGGCTATATTGGATATTGTAATGTGAACAAGTGTATAGCCGATTATGTCTGTCAGGAACGATCATGATAGAACTTTTAAAAACAGAAAACAGATATTTTAGATACTATTTAAATAAAGGGTCTGACAGTGGGCTCAGACTTCTATCTGATTTATGTTATTTTTCTCTACACGTGAAGTTTCTTCACAGAAAATAAAATGCATTATCAATGTAATCATGTTATTGTCTGTAATTACTTGATCAATTAAAAAAAAAAAAGCCTTGGCAGTAAATTTCCACGTATTCTGATAAAGAATGTATTCCATTGTTTTGACTCATGACTCAGAAGGTCATGAAGTGCGATCAGATAAAAGTCCCTCATATCTATGAAAATTAACTTTATCCCAAAAAAACATTTCCACTGCATCTCAGCCCTGCCACAAAAGGACCAGCTGACATCATGTCAGTGATTCTCTCGTTAACACAGGTGAGAGTGTTGACGAGGGGTTGGAGATCACTCTGTCATGCTGATTGAGTTAGAATAACTGACTGGAAGCTTTAAATAATTGTTCTTCCTCTGTTAACCACGGTTAGCTGCAATGAAACATGTGCAGTCATCATTGCTTCGCACAGAAAGGCCTTCACGGGCAACAATATTGCTGCTAGTAAGATTGCACCTAAATCTACCATTAACCTGATCATCAAGAACTTCAAGAGTAGTTTAATTGTTGTGAAGAAGGCTTCAGGTCGCCCAAGATAGTCCAGCAAGTGCCAGGACTGTCTTCTAAAGTTGATTCAGCTGCGGAATAGGGAACCGTGAGGGGAAGACTTTTGGAGGATGGCTTGGTGTCAAGAAGGGCAGCAAAGAAGTCACTTCTCTTCAGGAAATCATCAGGGACAGACTGATATTCTGCAAATGTTACAGGAACTTGACTATGGTAAAGTCATTTTCTCTGATGAATACATTTTTCTGATTGTTTGGGCCCTCTGGAAAAACGCTTGTCCGGAGAATATAAGGTGAGCGCTATGATTCTTTTGTCATGCCAACAGTAAAGCATACTGGGACCATTCATGTGTGGGGTTGCTTCTCAGCCATGGGAGTGAACTCTCAACACCGGGAGCAACTTCCCAACCATTCAAGAACAGTTTGGTGACGAACAACGCCTTTTCCAGCATGATGGAGCACCTTGCCTTAAGGCAAGACCGACAAATTCTGACAAACTCCAAGCATTGATTATGTAAGGATGGGCTGCCATCAGTCAGGATGTGGCCCAGAAGTTAATTGACAGCATGCCAGAGCGAATTGCAGAGGTCTTGAAGAAGAATGGTCTGCACTGCAAATATTGACTTGTACTTATGTAATTAATGTACTTAATGTAATTGTCAATTATAGCCTTTGACAGTCATGAAATGCTTGTAATTATACTTCAGTATACCATAGTAACATTTGACAAGAAGATATAAAAACACTGGAGCAGCAAACTTTGCATAAACCAATACTTGTCATTCTCAAAACCTTTGGCCAGGGCTGTAGTTTTGCTTATGTTCTTTAGAAGGTGATGACATTACAACCAACATTTAATGATGGCCAACCGTTAGCTGAAGGGTAACTGGATGTTGTGTTATGTGCAGGCTTGTCCTCCCATTACTATGGAGGTGTGTGCTCTGCGTATCCAGCTCTTCATTGGTCTAAAGGCTCTGTGTCACAATCGCCACAACATCGTCCTTCTGACTGCCGCCGACGTGGAGACCAGAGAGGACGCGGAGAAGGCCACACGCAGGAGCACGTATGTTACACGAGATAGCGCCACAGATCATTCTTTTTTCTCCATCTTAGAGTTGCACTCTGCTAGTATTTTACTGTGTAGTATATGTGTCCTGGTTCCTGTGCTTTACAATTGTGCCTGTAACTTTCATTGTAGAGAATGCAAAGATCACAAAACCCTTACAGGGATTTTGCTAGCGGTAGGTATAGAGCCCTCCAGCAATCCTGGTTTGGAGAGTTTCCTGGCTCGCTCCTTTCTGTAAGTCTCCTGGCCCCTTGGTGCATCCCTTTGTAGTCCACCCCAAACCCCACTAAAACAACCCTAACCATCTCCCCGTCTGGCTAGTCACTAACTGAGTGAACTAAACATAGCACATCACTCGTTAAAGGTTGAGTGCAGGCGATTAACGTGATTATACAGTGCCCTTTGGGTATTTGAACAGTGAAGGACGTTGGTAGGGATAAAGGATAAGAAGAAACCACTGTAGCTGGTTTTATGAGAACATGTTTCTTGACTTTGTGGTCCAGTTCAGCTCACCTCCTGACTAATAGAAGTAAAAAGCAAAACAAGTCGTTCTCAGAAGAGAAGTAGGGCAATGTGCAGGAACTTGTGATCCTCCACCAAGCTTGGCTTTCTCCAAATCACAGACACGGCAGCCTTTCATGTTGCATGAACCCTTGGCACTGCAGCTATTAGCGACTTTGGGAATGAATGCTTAACGGGCTTATTAGGTCTGTTATTGAATGTTGCTGCTCGAGGATACCCTGGATACACACCAGGATTAAGAAACATACACACTTGATTCACATTAATCCCGGAAACCTGTCCTTGATAAAACTGGAGATTTTTGGATTTGTATGTAGTTATGATGGTTCTTCAAATCAACTCCATGGAAAAGGTTAATTGAAAATACGTTAACCTCATGGAAGCTGTAATACCAGACGTTTGTGGCCCAAATTGGCCACAAAAGTGTTATGAATATGAGCTAACTACTTCCTGCTACCCTGACCTGATCCCAGGAACAGAAAGTCATCTTTCGCCAAGCCCCAGGATCCCAGTGAGATGGGTCATGGCTGGAACCTGTATGTGGTCAACACCGTCCCACCACTCCAACTCTACAATGAGATGGTACAGCCCAGTCAAACTAGACAATGCCATCAAAATCTACCATGTTACAAAACATAATATAATTTTGTCCCATAAAATGTTTTTAGGCTGTGTTCAAGGTGCTGAATAATTAATACTGCTTAACATTGCATTCAACAATACAGTTTTCTGTGCTCTAGGTGGAGTACAGTAAGAAGTATGAGGAGACCAACCCTATGTCTCAGAGCTGTCGGCACCTGCTCAGCGAGGCCCATCTCCTCCTGAGAGCCACCCTCCTGGACCCTCGGGGGGGAAACCCTGTAGGGCAGTGTCAGAGCAGTAATCAGAACCTATCCCAGGCCCTGGGGTATCAGGCAGCAGGCTGCAGTACTGACAGAACCGCAGACCGGCAGGAGCTGCAGCTGGCCTTCCAGGAGAGCTGTGCCCAGTTAGGAGACTGCTTCAGTAGGTTAGTGGGATTGGGGACATTTTAAAAGGGGACCAACAGTCACATGATCGACTGATTTTAAAAGGCCTGCTGTATATCCCGACCAATTAAAATGATGTTCAGGTGGCAGCAGGTAGTTTGGGGAGGGAGATTGCTCACTCTCTTTTAATAGCCTAGAATCCGATCACACACTTTTCTTCTAAAACAGTTACTTTGGCAAGTAGGGATATATGAGTTGGAAGGACATTCCAAATAGATCAAAATGCAGCTGTTCTTCACCTTTAAATCAGATTTGATTGATTTGATATGATCGTTGATTTATATGTTAACTTATTGATGCATGTTATTGGGTTAATTGATAAATTAGCTGATTCATTGGTTTGTAGATTTCTTAGTAGCTTTGTTTGACCCCCTGGAATGTATTGGAAAAGATTTGTTAAAATCTGTTTAATCAAATGTCTATGTTCTAAACATCGAGCCTTATTCAATGAAATACCTAACCCAATTCAACAAATCACAAAAAAGGTTTTAAACTAGTTTTGTTGTTTTTCTGTACAGAGGGGTCAAAGACTGAGTTATTTGCCATCAATGCCTGACACCGTGGTTTTGCAAAAATTAAATACTGCCTTTTAACAGCAAGGAAGAGGTAAAATGGTTTGCAGCTTTTTTTTTTTATCTGTGCCCGGGTTAATCTGCTGTTATAAGGGTCATCCATGCATTCCATCCCCAATGTTACCTGTAAGACAACCAGCAACTGCTCTCTGCCATTGCAAGAAGGTTTGCATGTCTCCCAGTTGAGTCTCAATAGCATGGAGGAGATACCATGAGAGACCATTACACGAGGAAACTGGACAGGGCAGCCGAAGGACATCAACCCAGTAGCATGCAGAACTGGTATCTCCCCATTTATGTGAGAAGGAACAAGAGGAGCACTGCCAGAGCCCTAAAAAATTACCTCCAGCGCCCAACGTCCTCTAGTGGGATCTTTGCTCACAGCCCAGCACTGTGCAGCTCGATTGGCAATCGCCAGAGGACACCAGAATTGGCAGCTCCGCCATTGATGCTCCGTTCTTCACAGATGAGAGCAGGTTCACACTGAGCACATGTGACAGACGTGAAGGAGTCTGGAGGCGCCGGGGTGAACGTAACCCTGCCTGCAACATCATGCAGCATGGTCAGTGATGGTCTGGGGAGGCCAAACCTTGGAGGATTGCTCAGACCTCTACATGCTAGCCAACAATACCCTGTTGTTGGGAGTGCATATCGACACATGGGGACATAAACACTACTGAGTCGCATTATGAGTTGCCATGATTACATTCACACAAGTTGGAACAGACTTCAATTGTTTACTTGGATTTTCAATGTGAGTTTGAATCGGTTGGTGATTTTGGTTTCCATGGAACATTGTTATGTCGTTTTGTTCTCAACTACAAGCACAATGTAGCGTAAAGATTCTGATATATTTTCTTAATTGAAACCCAATGTGTGATGTGAGTGTTGCTTTAATTTATTGGAGCAGTGTAATTTACAGCCGGATAAGTGAGTGTGTACTGTTCATATTTCATCACATCATTATTCTTGAGTTTTGAGCAGCAAGTAACAAGGAAAAAATTAAATAAACAATAACAGCAATGTTTATTGACATGGGCACAAGACTATAATTGTGCAGACTTGTTTGGTTGACAATTTACATAAAAATAAAATCTCTACGTCAACATTTTTACAAAAACACGGTAACCAGTAATAGTTCTCTTCACCAATCTTCATCAGGCAAGTTAAATAAGCATCATTGTTTTTGTAGACCGGACAAAGCATTTGTTTTTCTAATGTCATACGCTTATATGTATCTCCTCTGCTGCATAGGTTTGATAAGCGCGACTGTCACCTGGCCCTGCCGTACTATAAGATGTCCGGTCTGTCTGTGACAGAGGTAATCTCCAGGAACAGGCGTCTTTCCATCAGCCCCTGTGGCTACGGGAAGGGTTTCCTCTTCTTCCTCAAACACTCCCTGTACGACGAGACCATGGAGGAGCTGACCGAAGTAGGTGGCAGCACCAGTCCTAGGAGACCCGCAGCCATTCAACACTACCACTTCCCCTTGGTAGCCCACAGCGTTGCGAGTCTGTGCTTTTGTGCCCGTGTGTGTTGTAGGAGACGGCCAATGAGGTGCTGGATATCTTCGGTGTGGCTGAGCCCTCCCAGCTTCCCCACGTCATCGCCAGCCCCTCGATGGTTAAGGCCAGCCCTGGCAGAGGTCTGGCTCAACTGGAGTGCCTGGAGTCCATCACAGGCCCCTCTGTACCCCTCACTCTCTCCAAGGCTGCTCTGGCCCTCTGCATGGGAGACATGCAACTCTATAGACAACACATGGACAGGCACGCAGAGGTGTGTACCGTTTTCGTGCCTAAATTATATTTGCTCATTGTGGGTTCAGTAGGTAATGTTCGGTGTGTGTAGATGTAGTATGTCTTTACGATGGGTATCCATTACCTTTGCGTATTGACTGTGCACCCAGATGCTGCTGGTGTACGGGTTCATCGAGGAGCCCAAGCTGCTGCTCCATGGCAGAGGGCATGCGGTGGTGCCCACCCCCCTGGCACGCCACCTCATGGAGAGCCAGGACGGTCTGCTGGTGGCGGCCTTGGTGGCGCTGCATGAGAACAACAAGGTCAAGCTGGACGAGGCTGACCTCTTTTTCCAGGTTTGGCACTTCAGTGTGTTTCTGTGTGGGGCATTCTTCAGGGCAGTCAAGTACAATCTTTCAAATTCCGTTGTTTGGCAGACCTTCTTTTCCAGAGTTACTTAATGTAGTGAGTCTTTTTGTTTTCAGTTGGCAAACCACCAGAGAACCACACATCTTATTTGAATGTATTAAAATCTGTGTCCTGTAGGTGCTGTGTGGGGAGGCGTCAGGGCCCCATGGAGGCCCTCAGCTGCTGGTAGACTTCTGGGAGGCCCTGCTGATGGCATCGTCACAGGATGGTGTCATCCAGGAGCTGCTGTTTCGCCTCGCCTCTGTCTACATTGACCGCATTGCACAAAGAGACAGTGACGGCATCAAACCGCTTAAGACTGCGGACGACCTGGTGTGTTTCTGCTTGTCGTAGTGTTGGGTGATGTCTACCCTTGTCCTATTATTATTATTACGTAACCATATCACCTTCTATTGGACTGAACGTTGACTGGGTCCTTGTGGAAGGGCAGGTGATTTGCCTGGACCACACCCCAGGGGTAAACATAATCATACGTGTCATTCAATATGTTTTTTCATTGTTTTTTTCTTGCTGTTTGTCCCCTAACTAAATTTCTTTTTAAAAGTGTTATTGTGTGTGTGAATGAGTCCCCTGTTATTTCCGGGTTTTAGATAAACTCCTGCTCTCACTTTGGCGTCATTTATCCCTGGGTGAGTATCCTGAATCCAGCTCTGGTCAACATCATTCAAGATCACCAAGAAGACCTCCAGAAATTGCAGGTCAGTCTGTTTACATTTTTTCAATTGTAATTGGGTTCCCAAAGGCACTACCGCTGCTTTCCTTCATTTTCTCCCTCTATTCACAAACTGACACACCGAGCTACTAGGCATAAATGATAATAACTTGTAGGTTGTAATAAGTTCATAGATCAAGAGCAGAGGTTATCCATCACTCATTGAACATATCAACAATTAATGAAATGAACTTGGTAACTAAAGCATTATGTTAAGCATAACATGTAAATGTACCCCATGGCAAACCAACTAACAGGGAGTGTCCCACCCTTCCCAGTCCCTGCTTTGTGGTCCCACGCTGGATGTGTCGTCAATTCTGCCCCTGCTGGAGCAGCTTCCTGACAGGGACAACGCAGGGCTCAGTCTGCGCGTGCTCTGTGCCACCAAGCTGGGCCGCCATGACGTCTCCATTGAGAGGCTCCTAGACTGCTGTCCTCAGGCCATCATTCCCTACGCTAACCATGAGCTGCAAACCAACAAAAGGGTGCTTGTATTTCACACTAATTTGTACCAACATCTCTCATCCGAAAAAATTATGTTTTTAATTTTATTTTGGAAAACGTACGAGGGCTGACATTGAATTCAATTAAGCTTGGGGGATTTCAGTCTGTCCAGTTTGGAAGCATAAGCGATTGTGAAACAATGTCACCTGTTTTGGTGCAAAGGGATGTGACCACAGGAGCACTGGAGAGGCCACAGCAAGACAACCATGAAAAGGGAATGGTCTTGCAGGTGGTGGCCTCTCTCCTTGTCCTTTCTGTCAGATGTGTCTCTAGTTTGGCGTTTTCTTGTCCCTATTGGTAGCATAAAGCCGTACCTGCAGCCCTTTCAGGTTGTACAGGTAGTCCAGCTCCTCCAGGATCAATACGTGCCATCAGAAGTAGGTTTGCCGTGTCTCCCAGTGGAGTCTGAAGAGCATGGAGGAGATGCCAGGAGGCAGTTACACAAGGAGAGCTGGACAGGGCCATAGAAGGACCCAGCAGCAGGACTGGTATCTGCTCCTTTGCCTGCAACATCATGCAGCATGACCGGTTTGGCGTGGGTCAGTGGTGGTCTGGAGAGGCATATCATTGGAGGGTCACACACACCTCCACGTCTTCCCAGCATGATACTCCAGAGGTGTGGGCTGAGAGTTTTTGGCCTCCTAAGTTTAAATGTAGCAGGAGACTGTGGAAGAATAAGAGAGCTACCCTGACAGGGCCCAACAGGTAGAAAGGCAAGCATCAACCAAAGGGACACCAACCAACCGCCACCACCCTGAATGAGGGCAGAGTATTGCCTGCAGAGGAGAGCCAACAGCAAGCCAGTGATTCTGCCCTGAATGGCATTAGATAGAGCATATCCCAGTGGAGAGCCCACCTGTCACGACAGCAAGGATGGACAGTATCAAGCTTTCCGTTCCCCTTCATACCCTTGGGCCAGGCTACACTAGTCAGTCATAGATCATGCTGAAGACTAAGTCTGTATTTCTCACCTTAATTGGCAGATAATTCCACGTAGTGGAGCTCTATGAGAGAAAGCCCTGCCTCCGGCTGTATGTTTAGAAATTCTAGGTACAATTTAAGTTTGTATTTCTGGATAATTTCAGCAAGATAAGTAGGACTGTGTCAAAACTAAGTCTAAGGCTTGATTGTGGCAGTGCGTTGGACCTGAGACATGTTGGACAAAACCCATAGAGACAATGACACAATAATGACTTCAATGGCTTTTTAAATAGATTTTTTGAGCAGTGTAGTTCAATGAAAATCCATAACATCGCTATTATCAGCAGAAACAATATACTTAGAGGGACTAATAGATGAGAAGGATTAGATCAAATCCTTGAAGGATGAACTATTTCTAGTAGTATACCTTCCCCTTGTAGCCCTACCCTTAAATCAATCCTAGTCTCAAACAATAACATTTAAAATATATACATGTTTTTTTCAGGCTCTGTGGTGGCAGAAGCTGTTTCCTGAGCTGTGTGAGAGAACCAGGGCCGCAGGGGAAGAGAACACCATCTTACTGTCTGCACTTAAAGGTCATTTATGTACTTTTTTACCATGCTGGGAATTATTTACAGAAAGTGTTTTCAACCCTGTATCCAAAAGAAATCTAATGAAAACCGATCTAATGAAAAATGTGCCTTTTATTTAATTGAGAATAGTACTAAGATAGCATATCAAAATGTCAACTAATAGATTTTATTGTTATTTGGAAGAAGAGACCAATTGCTGGAGTTTTGAAAGGGGAATATTGTCCCATTCTTGTCTGATATAGTAAAGCAGCTGCTTTAGTGATTTCATAATGTGTCAAATATTTTCAATAGGGGACAGGTCTGGACTGCAGGCAGGTCAGTTTAGCACCTAGACATTTTTACTACAGAGCCATGCTTTTGTGATACATGCAAAGAATATGGTTTGGCATTGTCCTGCTGAAATAAGCAAGGACGTCTCTGAAAAAGACACATAAAATGTATTTTCCAAGAAACAATAACATTCAGTCCTCACATTTGATATGATTTTTTGGTAGTAGTTTCAAATTTTACAAGCTGCTCAACTTTGAACATTAAAGGTTTTGAAGGAATGTATTTCACTTTTCATTATTATTCATTATTATTTTACTTTTGTTTCTATGAATACCGACTATTGGTCAATAAAACACCAACTAGATTTCAAATTCCAATACTTGCCTTGGACTTGTTTATCAAAAATAAATTACGTTTTTTACAGATTTTGGTTTAGCTTTTTTTTGTCTGACTGACTAAAAATAAACAGACTCAATTGAAGGCAAATTAGTATAAATTAACATTATTAAATAAAAAATATTTAATGGGTGGCTGTGTATAATCCTGTCTCAATCCATGTTTACAAGACCAAATTTAAATAATAACATGACTTGTCACCTTTTTTCCTTGTCTTTGTTCCCCATACAATAGAGACACTGGTAGTGGTTGCCATGGAGCTGAACCCTTTGGAGTTCCTGGACCTTTTGCCTGAAGATGGAACAGCAGACTTCTTCCTTCCTCACCTGCTGGAGTGCAGCAAGAGAAATCTCATGAAATGAGTAGAATTAGGATTGGTAGAACAGACATGCAGTAGCTCCCCCAAACAATATTGATTGGCCAGCCAAATAATATGGCAGCTTCATTGAATTTCACAGTGTTGCAAGAGTAGAACACATTAGTGTCTGCAAACATTCCAAAGTTTGATTAAACCCACATAATTTTCCAACATTCCATCCTCTGATGCGATCAAACACAGGGCCCGCTCCAATGTATTACTGTGCAAAACACAGCTGCAGTACACCTCTATCTCTCAAAATTGGCCACCATTTAATTCAATATTTTAGAGAAATGAAATAATAATAGACTTGAACTGACAACTGTGTGTTGTTTAAATTTTCTTTTTATCCTAGTGTCTTTCAAGTGGCATAAGAATGTGTGTTTGTATATTGTTTATGGTAGTTATCTACCATAAAACTTACACTTGCATAAAACTTACACTTACACATTATTAGACTGAATGTACTCTTTTGAATAACAACAGGTTTTAGCAGGGGTGCTGTATTTCCTTGTGCTATATTGCTTTATAATATCTCTTTCAAAATTGATTTTATAACAGTTTGATCACAATTGCTGCTGGAAAGCAACTAATATGAATAGTGATTTTAAGGGCCATCTAAAGCTTATTACAAATGTCTATTACATGACTACTTGACTAGCTAACAGCTGCTAGCTTTCAGCAGGCCAAAGGTATGTGGACACCCATACTAACCATTGAAATCTCTATAGACAAACATTGGGTCAAACTGTAGACATAATTTAAAATTGGGAAATATGATGCCATCTTTACCACAAGTTAGTTTGTGAAATTTCTGCCCTACTAGATCTTCCCAGGTAAACTGTAAGTGCTATAACTGTAAACACAAACTAGGGCAAACATATTGAAATACCATATCTTATCTTTATTATTGCAGAAATAAGGTGCTGCTGGGCCAATATCCTTTTTGTATGCATCTTTGTTCACTTGAGATTAAAATGTAAAAATGTCAGCATATTTACTTTGCTCAGTTGAATTTACCTTGCATTCTCTATAAAGTAGTGTGAGCTGGTCGTGAATGTGACTCAAGAGATTATTATATTTTTCTGTTTTGCATGTACTGCAGAAAGGGTGACCATCTGATTAAGTTTTTTTCAGGACTCTTGTAAACCCCAAAATACCACTACATTTGAGACTTGGTCCTCATAGGAGGGTGAAAACTCTGCACAAAGCAGGGTCCATAAAGACATGGTTTGACAAGGTTTGTGTGGAGGAACTTGAATGGGCTGCACAAAGTCCTGACTTCAACCCCACTGAACATCGTTAGGATATGCCTTTACTTCCAACATCAGTTTATTCAAATATTCTCTTTTGTCTGAATGGGCAACACTTTCCACAGAAACACTCTTAACTTCTGTGTAACGTCCTCCCAGAAAAGGGGTTTATATGTGTGATGGTCAGGTGTCTGCATACTTTTGGCCATATTATGTGATTAGTAGAACCCCCCCCCCCACAAAATAATGGAATGGTTCCCAACACTTGTGATTATCACCTGCAAGTGAAATGTCTTCAATATAATTGGCGATAAGGCCAATTAAGATGTTGACAGCAGAAGCTGTGTGGCTCTTATTTGAACATACTCAAACACCTGGTTTTAATTGTTAGTGCCAAGGGCTACGCCTAATATTTGTGTAAAAAAGGTATCCCCCCTGTAAGGACTGGAGTCGCAGAAGCGAGGACGGGACCCAAGTGCTCGATT